>JAJAGP010003731.1:0-65716 GCA_025084515.1 Ancistrus triradiatus | reverse complement strand
TCAGTAACACACTACGCCAAGAGGGACTCGGATCCTGCAGTGCCAGGCGTGTCCCCTTGCTTAAGCCAGTACATGTCCAGGTCCGTCTGAAGTTTGCCAGAGAGCATATGTATGATCCAGAAGAGGATTGGGAGAATATCATGTGGTCAGATGAAGTACAACAAAAGAAATAACCAACAAAACGAGCTCCTGTGTGTGTGAGGGAAAGCCCACACATGCACACACATAGAAGCTCAGCGAGCCCAAAAAAGAGGGGGGGGGGCACTGACGAGCATGTGCAAGGGAATCTTAAGACCCTACTATAACGTCTAATCCCTACCTTACCTCTGGTTTTGAACCTTACATGGCCGATCTCCTGGATGAGACCGGTCTACCTTTTAAACCTAACGCCATGGCGATAAGCGATCTACAATACCACCTGGGAAAAAATGGTTCAAGAAAAGAGCTTACTACCTCAGGTTCGGAACTTACAGGCGCAGCCTGCTCAGGTACGGAGATAGGGGGCGCTAGCTGCCCAGGAACGGAGTTTACATGCTCAGGTTTGGAGTTTACAGGCGCGGCATGCTCAGGTACAGAGCTAGGGGCAACTAATTGCTCAGGAACAGAGCTTACTTGCTCAGGTTCGGAGCTTACAGGCACAGCATGCTCAGGTACGGAGCCAGGGGGTGCTAACTGCTCAGGAACAGAGCTTACTTGCTCAGGTTTGGAGCTTACAGGTGCGGCATGCTCAGGTACGGAGCTAGGGGGTGCTAACTGCTCAGGAACGGAACTTACTTGCTCAGGTTTGGAGCTTACAGACACGGCGTGCTCAGGTACGAAGCCAGGGGGTGCTAACTGCTCAGGAAAAGAACTTACTTGCACTGGTTTGGAGCTTACACATGCGGTGTGCTCAGGTACGGAGCCAGGGGGTGCTAACTGCTCAGGAACGGAGCTTGCTTGCTCAGGTTCAGAGCTTACAGGCGCTGCATTCTCAGGTACAGAGCCAGGAACGGAGCTTACTTGCTGAGGTTCAGAGCTTACAGGTACGGCATGCTCAGATACGGAGCTAGGGGGCACCCAATACTCAGATACGGAACTAGCTGGCCAAGCGAGAGGTGTGGGGAGAAAAGCCTGCTTTCCTATTAGTTCGCTTGATCAGGCATTTACATTACTCATTTACATTACATTTACATTATTTAGCAGACGCCCTTATCCAGAGCAACTTACAATTGATACAAGCAATTGTGGGTTAAGGGCCTTGCTCAAGGACCCAACAGTGGCAGCTTGGCAGAGGTGAGATTTGAACCTGGGACCTTGGACATTCTGGTCCATAGTCCATAGTCCATAGTCCAGTCCTTACCCACTAGGCCACCACAGTCCCTCAGCCCGTGTAGCTAGATCAAACAGGTCAGTCAGTGAGGAAGGGTCCGGAAAAAAGAATAATCCGTCCCTGACCTCTTTGCAAATATGTCCCTGAGCAACTTGTCGCAAAAACCACTCTCGAGCACCGACCGGTGAACTTCCTCCACATAAGCCACAACTGCTCTGGAACCCTGAAAGATATCAAAAATACTGGGCTTGCATGTAGGGCGTGCCCGAGTCCAGGGCTGATGGTCACGTAAGCCAGGAGGGTTGGGAGATGGGCCAGGATCTATGGAGGTCTCCGAATAGACCGCTGGGGCCAGAAGCCCAAAATTGAACTGGAGAGGGCCACCACGCCTATTGGGTATCTGGGTAGCTCAGCGGGGTCGGTCAGCCCAGTCGCCGGCAACTCGGGCTCGCTAGCAGGGCCAAAGGTAATGGACGATCACAGCAACCCCAGGTGAGGCTTGGGTGGCCACCGGTGCCTCTTATGGTGAGGGCTAGGCGGCTCAGCAAGGTCGGCTAACCAACCGGGCGAGCTGAGTAAGTCTAGGAGACTGGCCGGACCCCCAAAGGCAAGACCCGACCAGCGACTGCCGAAGAAAGAGGGGACATCCATAAGGGAAGTAACAGGAGCTAATGCTGGGTCCAGTACTGGTGGCTGCATTCTGTTACGGGTCACCATAAGCGCCCGATGGCAGACCGTAAAAAAAAAAGGGTTTTTAGGACCCAAAATGCAGTTATCTCCAGATGGAATTACTGAACCAAAAATACAAACAAATAAATAAACCAAATCTAAATATACATAAAGGAAAAAAAATAAAGAAAGAAAGCCACCTCAGTGGCTGGCGATTGAACCCTAGTCGGCTGCGTCAGTGATACGTGATTTAACCGAACACACCACCAGACCACTGAGGTAGAACCCAAGAAATAACCAAGAACACGAGCTCCTGTGTGTGAGGGAAAGCCCACACATGCACACACATAGAAGCTCAGACTCGCGCTGGAGGAGAGCGAGGGGAGGGGGCACTGACGTCACTGCCGAGCGTGAGCACAGAGCGCAGCATATCACTCGCCAGAATGGCGCTAAGCTCCATGGGCAAGGAGAGAAACAAAGCGATCACTTAAAAAGGCTATCGCAAAAACACAAAAGAAACAGATCGCTGAAAACCCGGAAGCAAGGGAGGCCGGAGCGGGGGAATTCTAACATCTAATCACACTCTAAAACACTCTAACATCTAATCCCTACCTGACCTCAGGTTTTGAACGGCTGATCTGCTGGATGAGACCGGTCTACCTCTTAGATCTAACGGGTCAGAACAACCACCTATATAAACGCCGTAGCGATAAGCGATCTACAATACCACCTGGGAAAAAATGCATAGAGCGATCAGGTAGCAAATGGGCATATGCAGTCCTCCCCAGAGTAACGCACAGAGTGATAGGGAAGCGACATGACACATGCGCGCAAGAGAGGTGAATCCAGCCACACTGCCAAGCTCAGGAGCAGGACCTAAATACCTGGGTTGGCAGGTGCTGCATATTAGGTCAGGGTCACCGGATGGTAACTAAGCCGACGCTGCCCCCTAGCGTCGGTTAGTGGGTGTGACCTCTAACACTTTGTAGTGTATATGTTTTACACAACGTCCCAACTTCATTGGGACATATATATACAGTGGTGCTTGAAAGTTTGTGAACCTCTTTGATTAGCAGTTGAAATGCATAACTATAGTATTTTATTCTTACTAAACATGATTGCAAATTGAGAATGTCTTGTTTTCTAAAGGAGAAAATGTGCTTACCTGTGATTATTTCCAGAGAGGGAAATGGCATGTCATCTTTCAAGGGAGAAACAGGAGTCGTTGTTTTGGGAGGCTTTATTAGATAATTTCATCGCACTTCCTGTTTGGTTCTATATAAGAATCCCTTGTAGCAAGAGGCTGGGAGAATGATGGTTGAGTGTGAGTGGGGCTGGAAATACCAAAATGTGAATGATGGAGTGATAGACATTAATATAACTTGTACTGGCATATGATTGTTGAGTTTTGGCCTGTTTATATTTCAATTGGGATTAAGAGGATTTAATTAACATCATCTCTTGTATTTACACCTGGAACACACCCAACCTGTCCCTTTAAAAAAAAATTGTTTTGTTTGTTTGTTTTATTTCCAGACCATCACAACCAGTGAGTCGGTTATAAATCAACGTGGTGAGAATTGGCGTGGTTCTGAAGCTGGGCCCTGATAATGTATGCTTACGAGTCGATTTGCCAAGGATGCAAAGACAGCATCATCATTTCATATATAATTTATGATGAAAGCAGTCAGAGCCGGAGCCTAGAGCAGGAGGATAAGAGGAACAAGACAATGAACATAAACTAAATTAACGTATTAAATGTTCTTCATTTAAAATCCATAACAGAGTAAAGGTCACTTTAGTGTTAGATCACTTAATCTATTTAGTTTTTAACAGGCTTTTATCACATGCACATTTGTGCCTGTACATCCCACTGGGGTATGATTGAGCCCCTTTTAATTCTGTGTGTGTCCCAGTACAACAAGTAGTCTAGAAACGTATCTGGGGTGAGAATGCAGTAATATGTCATATTGTAGTTTGTTCCCGCAGAGGTGGTGTAATTTCTTTTCATTTGAACTTTTAGACTTTTGCATACATTGCAAATTACTCCTCAAAACATATCTCATAATCTCATAAGTTTATCCCACAGTTCTGAGAAAGAAACACCGGTCATGCTGTTGTCAACAAAAATAAGTTATTAGAATGAGAAAATGTATGAAATAAACCTATATGATAAAATAAAAAAGGAATCAATGGATCAATGGCCATTTGGTGGTTCTGTAGGGATGATAATAAAACACTGTAATGGAGGCTATTACATTGTGTCCCTTCTCTTTCTATGCCTGAATCACTTTTCTGCACATTCTCTTCACTGGCTACTTGATTCAAAACCCTGATGCTCGCCTACGAAGCCAAGAATGGAATAGCACCATCTTACCAAAAAGCTCTAACCAAATCATGCTCTGTACCTCTGCTGGATCCTCCACGAAAGATGAAAGGAAAACAAGCATTTAGATGTAATAATTCTCCATAACGGCACTCTGCAAATGGAGACTGTTCACTTAGCACTTAAGTGAAGACTGAAAATGCAACTGCGAAAAAAATAAAACCCTTTGCTTGAGTGTTTTGTTGATTTAACACAACAGATGCTAGCAAGTTCTGGTTGGATTGTGTTCTTGGGCTAATGCTTATTTAAGTACCTAGAAAAAAAATAAGTACCTAGAAGGTTTCTCCTACTAAGAAGAATACACAGCACTTCTGTACGTAGCTCTGGATAAGGGTATCTGCTAAAAGCTGTAAATGTAAATGTAAATGGGCAGATTAATGCAGTCCGTCCATCACTGTCCTTAAAGCTCTTGCAGACTTGAACACAGGTAGAATGTAGCAAGCTTCCTTCATAATTATATCCAATTATATCCCCACTCATTTACTGACGTCAGTTAGACAGTATGACATGACAGCATGACACGAGTTCATTTCTGAGAACTTAAGCATTTTATCTCCTTGCTAATAACACTCTATATGCTCGACTATAGTTAGCTAAGCTATTACATTCTGCTCTTATTCATGGGAAAATTGTCTGAGAGATTTGCGTATTAGTGTCACATTTTGTGGGAGATATGACAGAGGCCGATCCTGGACAATTCTGGACAATAGCAAGTTCAAAACCAGGAGAAATGCTACACTATATGGACTAAAGTATTGGGACACACCTCTCAATTATTGAATTCAGGTGTTTCTTACAGCCCCATTGTCATGTGTATAAATTCAAGCACATAGCCCTGCAGCCTGCTTTTACAAACATTTATGAAATAATGGGATTTAGAATGTGTCCCAATCCTTTTTGTCAATATATTGTATACAATATGTAGTGTGGT
Organism: Ancistrus triradiatus; assembly: GCA_025084515.1. NCBI lineage: Eukaryota > Metazoa > Chordata > Actinopteri > Siluriformes > Loricariidae > Ancistrus > Ancistrus triradiatus. Next base: position 60,421 of record JAJAGP010003731.1, on the reverse strand, counting down.
AATGAGTCATAAACTGGTCATTTAAAATATTAATAAAACAAGATGTCAGTTGAGTGTGTCATGTAATGCACATGCTAAAACGTGCAGAGGCTTCCTTTCAAAATAGTGCAAAATATGGGGTTCCAAAGACTACAAAGGGGTTCCGCAGTACGAGCTACCCAACCACAAATACTTATCCAACACCGCCACATAGATAAAATTGTTCAAAAATGTACTGGTCTGTTATTCTTTTTTCTTTTAGAGCTATATTTTTAAATGGTGAGATTAATTTGGTTGTACTGTTTACCAAAATGGCATTCAAAACCAACATGAAAACTATTCGTGATAAAACCGAAATCGTGATCCTGCAAAAAAAAAAAAAAAAAAAAAAAAAAAAAGGTTTGAAAAGATGTTTTAGCTGAGATTTGAAGATGGGAAGAGAAGCAAAAGAGTTAATAGATAAAGGCAAGGAGTGTAGGGGCAGCAAATATGCTGGCCATAGTGGAAAGTCTGAAACTAGGAACACTCAGGAGACCAGAATCAGAGGACATTTTAGGACTTTAGAGAACATTTGAGAACATCCGGATATGGTCCCCTGATGGTTATTTATCACGATGCATGGTAACCATGATTTAACACCTACGTCACTAGTTTTCACATTAATGTGCAGGTAGGAAGCAGCCAACGTAGATCCTATTAAAAGTTTAAATGAATATACTGTATGCCATATATATTAACTATATATTCACCGAATTACATATTGGGGAAAAATAGAACATAAAGTATGGTATGTACAGAGGGTATGTTTTCTGTTTTTCCCCAATAAACTCATAAATAAAATACTAATAAATAATAAATAAATAAATATAAATTGTGGCATATATTTGTTTAACAGGGAAGTAGATACCTGGACTCTGGGCATGTGATGTCAGATAAAAACAAAAAACAAACAAGAACGTGCCATATTTTTCATAAACCTATACAGTGGGAGTCCAGTAACCAGTGCACGGCCTAGGCTGAGGACCTTTGGCCGGTAGCGGGGGTCGGCAGGGGACCAGCGAGGGCCCTGCCCCGGCAAAGGAAGGACTTGAGGTGGGAGGCATGAAAGGTGGTGTGCACCTTTATGGCAAGAGACAAATCCAGGCGGTAGGTGACCGGGTTTATCCGCCGGACTACCTTAAATGGCCGCACAAATTTGGGAGCCAGCTTGCCGGAAGCGCCCCTGAGGGGAGGTCCCGAGTAGACAGCCACACCTGTTGCCCTGGCCAGTAGGAGGGGGCCGGTTTGGGCCTGCGATCCGTGGAACGCCGCATGGTCTAAACGTTACGCTGAAGTGATACCGGAGCCTTCCTCCAGGCCTGGTGGCAGTGGCAGACAATCTGCTTGGCCAGCATCACCCTGACTTCCTCCTACTGATAAGGGAAGAGGGGTGGGGGAAAACCACACTGTACCTCGAAGGGAGACATGCCCAGGGCTGAGTGCCACAGAATTTTATGGGCAAGCTCGGCCCACGGTAGCTGCTCGGACCAGGTGGAGGGATTTTTGGCTGTAAGGCATCGGAGAATACAGGTCAGGTCCTGATTGACCCGCTCGGTCTTCCGGGATTTCGGATGGAAATCCGATGACTGGCTGGCTGTGGCGCCCAGGAGGACCACGGTCCGAGACCAGATTTTGGGGAATACCGTGGATGCAGACCACATGACGGAGGACAAGGTCTGACGTCTCCTTGTCCAAGGGCAATTTGGAGAAAGGCACAAATTTACAGGCCTTGGAAAAACGGTCCACAATGACCAATACGACTGTGTTGCCTCTGGACGGGGGCAGGCCTGAAACAAAATCCAGGGAAATGTGAGACCATGGGCAGGTGGGGATGGGGAGAGGCCAGACAAGATCAGCCAAACACTCACGTGGGGTCTAATTGTGGGTGCAAACCTTGCAGGCAGCCACAAATTGCTTCATATCTGCTGCCATGCCAGGCCACCATAAGCACCACCAGAGGAATTCGTACATTCTGGTTCCTCTGGGGTGTGCTGTGAATCGGGCCATGTGCCCCCAGTGCATGATGTGGCCCCAGACTCTGGTGGGGACAAACTTACGGCCTGGCAGACCGCCACCCGGATCGGGCTCGTGGCGCAGTGCCTTAGTGACGGCCTCGTTGAGGGCCCAAGTGAGGGTTGCAACTACACAAGTGGCCTGAAGTATGGGCTCTGTTGGAAGGACACTGTAAAGTTGAACCGACCAAAGAACAGAGACCAGCGAGCCTTGCGAGCATTCAAGCAGTTAGCCTGCTGAATATATGTCAGGTTCATGTGTTCGGTCCAAACTAGAAATGGGTGTTTGGCCCCCTCCAACCAGTGACGCCATTCGGCCAGGGCCAACCTAACAGCAAGATGTCCAAAGCATCTACCTTGACGATGAAAGGCTCCTCTCGGTCGGGTTGAATAAGGATTAGTCAAGTGTCTTTTAATCTCCTCAATCGCTACGCCCGCCTCTCTCGTTCAGCAAAAGAGCCCCGGAACCTTTCACGTGAGAGCTGTGAGAGGCGTGGCTATAGTGCCAAAATCCCTCACAAAATGGCGAATAAAGTTCGTGAAGCCCAGAAAGCGCTGGACAAGGCGGAGAGAGGTGGGCTGGGGGCAATTAGCCATGGCTTGGATCTTGGCCGGGTCCATGCGCAGCTCGCCTTTGGACACAATGAATCCTAAGAACGTGACCGAGGGTACATGGAAGGCCGACTTGTCAAGCTTGACATATAGGTGGTGCTCCAGCAAAAGGTGAATTGGCTGAAGATTAAAATATCGTCAAGGTAGACGAAGACATATCGATCTAGGACCTCGCGCAAAACGTCATTAATAAAGTGTTGGAAGACAGCCGGGGCGTTCATGAGACCAAAGGGCATCACGAGATATTCGTAGTGCCCCGTGGGCATCAGAAAGGCCATATTTCGCTCGTCCCCCTGCTGGATGCGGATGAGGTGTAGGCATTTCGGAGGTCCAGCAGAGAGATATTACCTCCTGTAAACAATAAGTTGTCAAATCATTAATTGATTTTGACAGACGTGTGACAGCTAATTGATTGACAAGGTGGGCGTTACCAGGAGGGGGTTGGCATTTCCAGGGGTGTATTAGTAGGGAAAGTACTAATAACTGTCAAAGTACTAATTGAATATGATGGATGCCAGATATTGGATGGGCACTCCTTCCATCTCTCTCTCTCTCTCAAACACACACACACACACACACACACCCACCCACCCTTACACAGCCACCCACACACCACTCTCCCCCCCCCCACCCTCCCTCCCATACCCAGATAGGAATCTGACCTATTTGTCAATGAGCGATAACGTCGATGGATTCGTCACTACCACGGTGCTAGCTGTCATCCTGACAGTGACTAGTGACTTGTTGCTCAAAATTATTGAGCAAGACCTGAAAGACAACTGTCATGGATGTGCCATCAATCACCTGGGTCAGCTTCAACACCAGTGTTTGTTCGAGCCTGATATGTACCATCATCATTTAAATGCTGGCAAATTGCTGAAAAAGCTATTTAAACCATGGATGAAATACGCGTTGGCTAAAGCTCTGAAACTCACCCCGTCCCTGGAAAAAATTATGGACATCGATGAAGCAACCGTCTGTGACTGGAAGCACGAACCTTGCTTTAAAATAGCCTCTGAACGATGTCAAAGAGAAAACTAAAGACATCTGCAGTGAACAGGTAAACAAGGACATCACGGACTACTGGACCTTCCACGCATCGCTAGAACCCGTGGACCTGCCACACACATGGGAAAACATCAGAGGGCTTCACGTCTGTTTTGACCGCGAGAAAAGTATGAAGAAAGAGCTTACTGTAATGCTCAGAAAAATTGTTGAACTGAGAACCGATGACAAAACTATTTTCTCTAACAATAATAATTTGTCACATGATATAGAGACTGTAAACAATCTATAAAAGTTCATGAACTATGTACAGACATTTACTAATCATTGGGAGTCTTTGCCTGTTGTAAATACCGCGCAACCTTTAGACAATTTTGTTCATCAACTATTATTCTACATGTTTGATCGCACGTTTGAGTGTAAAACTAGTCACATATGCATTTTTACCTTTTGTAACTGACATGTGTTTTAAAATTGCTTAAAAAGGAGGAAGTAAACGTAGATAATGTCTTAGATTGCATGATTGATTATTTAATTGATAAGAATGTAAACCTTTCACACATTGAGTTTCCTATGGTCGTCAGAATAAAAGCTTGTACCCATTGACCAGTTGTGTCACTGTTCTTCCGACTCTCAGAAATGACTGAACGGTTGTTGAAAAACATTACACCCTTACGGAGGGGTTGACAGAAAATAGGTAAAAGAGTAAATGATGCGGAAATCAAAAACTGGTTGGCCAAAAAAATGTCTTCGTAAAAGACATTGACGGACAATGGCAAGCGGATTTAGTTGATATGACCAACATATCGCAGAAGAACATAGGCGCAAAATTTATGTTAAATTTATGTATAGGTATTTTATCCAAGTATGCCTGGGTACACGTGTTGCGCAACAAGTCCAGGTCTGAGGTGACCAAGGCTTTCAAGTCCATCCTGAGCGAGGGTAGAGTCCCTCAGAAACTGCAAACTGATCATGGAACTGATCATGGAAAAGACTTTATAATAAAACCTTTCAAACTTTAATGAAAACACATAACATTGTTCACTTTGCTACAGGTTACGAGGCAAAAGGTGTCTGTGTGTTAAAGGTTAAACAGAACGCTCAAAACAAAGATGTGGAGATATTTTACCGCCTTCAACACAAGAAAATACATAGATGTGCAGGATATGGTCGACGCGTACAACCGCAATTATCATTCCAGCATCAAAATGAAACCCTTCAAGGTCACCAAAACAAACTCCTTCCATATATTTAAAATCCTATACGGACTATCTTGCCCCACATGAAAGAAAGCGCGGTTCAAGTTTAAAGTCAGCGACGTCGTTAAAATTTCACGTTTAAAAGGACATTTTGAAAAAGGTTATGAGCAAAACTATATGGATGAATATTTCACCATTTTGGAAGGGATACCGAGAGACCCTCCTGTTTATAAATTGCAAGACTACGATGGTGAAAACATTGAGGGGACATTTTATGAGCCTGAGCTGCAAAAGATTGTCGTTGGAGAAGACAGGACCTTTAAAATTGAGAAAATCGTGGATGAAAAGACCAAAAATCGGAAAAAGTTCTCTCGTCAAATGGGTGGGATGACCCGATAAATTTAATTCTTGGGTTCCGGCTGCAGATGTGGTTAACATACAGCTTGATAATGAATGTCACAATCAGAACTGAGTCGTATTTTCATTTAACCATGGAAGAGTCCAGATTCTACGTGACACTCCCAAGCAATGCGTCATTGGGCATTTATCCTAAAAACAAGATCTCGTGCTACACCACTAAATTGTCCAAGTCAATAGATTTAAACGGCGACTGGAAGGTCTCTCTTGTTGAGGTGCAGTACATTCAAAATTGGCACTCTTTATCTGAGGAGGAATGTACATTTTATGTGTCCAAGACTGCTACTGGGAAAAAAAGACTTTACTTTGTTTGCCAAATCACACGAGCAAATTATGACACTATCGAATAAATAGTCAAAGAAATGAACCATGCAGTGAAACGCCATAATATTGAAATGGAATTATCTTATGACCTAATTAAATGTAAAATATTCATGTTAACACAGAAAAGCTATATGCTAAAGGCAATCGGGAATTTAGCCTATATATTAGGATTGAATCCCATGGAGCCGCTAACTTCTAAGAAACCAGAAGCGCCTTACCCTACTGATATTCACGCTGGCTTTTACACAACGTATGTATATATGGATATTATTGAGCATCAACGCGTCGGAGACAGCTTTGTACCATTACTAAGATGCATACATACAACTGATGAAAACCATAAAGTCGTCACTATCACATATGACAAGCCGCATTACATTCCTCTCGCCAAGAAACTGATAACCGATACAATTATCGAAATCAAATCGGATCAGAACAAGCATATACCTTTTCGTTACGGGAAATTTGTAGCTAAACAACATTTCAGACCCGCTAAACATACTTTCCGTCTTTAAAAAGGATATGATAAACAGAATGTATGCGGATCCGCGAAACTATGTGGACTATTACGTACACCAGGCCGAGAATGGAATACCTGGGTATTACAGAGCCTCGACAATGTACGGTGCAGGCCTAGGGGGCCTGTTCAATGGACTTTTTAGGATGGCTCTCCCGTTTCGCTATGGCAAAACCTCATTTAAAATCTGCGGCTAAAGGGATAGTTGGTGATGTCACCAGTAATATTGTTACAAAAGCACAAACTCAGTCTCAAGATGGATCAGGTTTGGCTGTGATTAGACATAAAAGGACTATAGATCTTCCAGATTGACGACAAAGTCACCACGATTAAAAGATGCAAGGTATCCCCAGTCACCGGCAGTTCCAAAAAGAAAGAAGAGAAGCAACAAGCTCCCTCACACTTCCCGGAAAAGAAGTCTGAACATTTGTTAATAAAATGGCTTTATTACACAATCTATCTACAGAGTGTACCAAGTCAGAAATGGATATTTTCACATTACCTTACACCCAAATGAGTATCGAAAAGTACACTTATGTGGAAATACCTCCGCTTTTCCTCTGGAGTTTTTCGTGGCTGGGAATGGTGAAGATTTAAAAGATCTCAATTTAAATAATACATACCTGCACCTAACCTGACGGTACTAACATAGCCAACAATGCTAAAGTCGGAGCGATGAACTATCCGATAGCAATACTTTTCTCTCAAGTGGACGTCATGCTCGGAGATCGTTTAATCTCTCAATCAAGCAGTACCTATCCGTATCGTGCGATATTTGAATGTCTGCTCAACTATGGAAAAGACACGTTGGATACAACGGGATGTTCTTTAAGGATACATCAGGATATATGGACGTAGCAGACCCAGAACGACAGGCTTAAACAGAGGGCCAGATTCAGTGCTGAGAGTAAAACCTTTGACCTGCTTGGACACATCCACTCATATTTTCTTTCAGGATAAACTGTTGCTGAATAATTTTGATATGAGGATTAAAATGACTCGCAGTAAAGATGAATTTTGCTTGATGAAGGAAGGAAATTTTAACTTTCTTTTGAAAATCCTGAGCGCTTCTCTTTTTGTAAAAAAAAAAAAAAAAAAAGTCTCGGTGGCTTCCGTGGCCAAACTCGGCCAATTACAGGCACTGCTGAATGCAACAGCCAAATACCCCGTAGAGAGAATATGCATGAAAACCTTCAGTCTGGCTGCGGGTAGTCTAGTATGTCCGCAAGATAACCTTTTCCTTTGACCTTTACAAAAACAATTATTTTTGGATTAGTAGGTAATGACGCCTTCAGCGGTACCTTTGATAAAAACCCGTTTAATTTTAAAAATTAAAAAAAAACGTGCAGGGAGCCTTAAATGCCGAAGGAGAAGAGTACTCTTACCTCAGCTAGGACGAGCGGGATTCAAATGGTAAATTCGAGTGCAGGGGATGATGCATAGCCCGGTGTCACTAAGGGAATGGGGAGAAACTTTCCCTGGCCTAATGGTTACAACAAACTTCTACACTCTACTCAAGTGAACCCCTCTTTCTCTTTGCCCATCATTACTTCTTCAAAGTCCTTCTCCGTCACGGCTTTGCATTTTTCCAGTACTTCTCCAGTCAGGTAGTAGAGGAAGCTCTTGGATTCCTCCTTGCAGAACTGGTTGATGATGTTGATCCTTCAGATAAGTCCCAGTCGTTCAGCTGGTCCAGGAACTCGGCTGCGACACCATACTCAGCCGAGTGACTCAGATACTGCCTGAAGAATTTCTGCGCAATAGGCTGACGCTCACAGAGACTCAAAGTCCTTCTCCACAGTGGACCTGACCCCTGCACAGTTCTCCAGTTTTGGAAAACAGACTTTGCCGTCTTTTTTTCAGTTCCTTCTCGTCTCCTCCTTGGGCTTTGAGGTAGGCCGTGTTTTGTCTACCAGGTTATCAAGCACGCTCAGGTCACATGTTGGCTGATTACTTTTTACCCCACCAAACTCCTCAACGTTTGATCGTATGCGACCTTCTCCAGCTTCACAGTGAGAATGAGAAGCTCCGAGCGGTTCTCTCTAAGAGGCTTTAAAACCTGGATACATTTGGACAAATGCTGAACAGATTTATGTTGTAAAACAACCGAAACAAGCAGCGCTGGCAAAACTATTGCAGTTTAAGACAGCACATGTCTCATTACCACATCGGTTAAGGTTTCACACTGCTGAGGTTTTCTTTTCTGCATTTCTTTGTGTTGCTCATCAGATTGATCACCTCTCTCAGGCTGTGTTAGAGGATGCGTTTTTGAATCTCTGGCCATTGAAGATCAGCACTCCCGTTCACACCTCTTGCTAAATCTGGCTTCTCTGCCTGTTAATAGTGGAGGTTTATGAGGTGGATGACACACTTACTTAAGGGATTAAAACAGATGGTGATGGGTCTTCAGCTTCAGGACATCTGTTAAATCCTTCCCCAAGATCAGCCTTTAGAATCTCAGAGCTTCTCAGGTCAGGAGCTGGAATATGAAATGTGAGGTGCCCCCGTAACAATGAGACAAAAAAGTTATTGCACCACCATAAATAAAGACAACTGATTTAAAAAACAATGAATCATTCGGATCACTTAACATGAATTTAGATTTTTGGATCGTAGGAGGCGAACTATAGTTAACAACATGACATAATTCTCAAGAGAGAACCGAGAGGAGTGATACCAGGCAGCGTCAAGGGATGATCTGGTGATCCATGGCAGTGTTATATAGTAGCGTGAAGATGAGATGAAACGAGGAACAGGTGCGTAGATCGGAGGTCGAGGAGTGACGAACAGCTAATGGATCTGTGGAGATAGCACAACAACACACACACGCCGCACTCGCGAAACCAAACCAAAAACAAAGGAACACGTGGAACAGCGGGAGTAAACAGAAAGGACTATGTGGCGAAACAAAAGCAGGGAAAAAGGGGTGAATCCTGACATGGTCATATTGTTTAAAACACTTACATTAACCTACAATTGGCCAAAATCATTAATACAAAGCTTATTTTATAATAAAGTGTTGACAAATCTAATGTAGTTTAGTGAGTAATTGATTGAAAGTGAAAAGTAAAAGCAAAACACTTACTCTCTTGGTGAACTCTGGGCTCTTGCTGCTAATACTAACTGCTCAGTCTGAAAGTGATCCAGATTCAGTTCTTGATTTCCTTTTGGTTGGTTGTATTCATTGGCCTTTTTAGGACCGATGGGGACTCATTTGCACTAAAAATACAGGGCTGTAGATGTAAAAATAGAATAAATAAAATGTATTCTCTGAGAAAGAGCTATTGTGAATCTGAATCACTGTGTACTGAATCATGAATCGTGAATCGAGTTTCAGCTGGAACGAGTCGTGCGGCTCGACTCATACAACTTTAAGCAAGTATGCTGAGAACCAAGCAAATGACGAGAACCAAGACAAATTATTCTAGCCAAAATGCCTAGAGGCACGATTTTGATGAGGTCAGAGGTACCACTGTAATCACTTTGATTGTATTTATGATTGTTTGATATTTTTAGTTGTCATTACTTCACTTTATGAAAGTGTTTTTTATCTACATATATAAACTGTTTTAGGAACAGAACTCTAAAGACAAAACGTATGACAAACCATATTCTAGTTTGAAGGGAAATATCATTACAATCTGCTTAAATAAAAAGCTTCACTGCAAATACAAAGAGCTTAATCACAATTAAAAGAAGTCTCTATCATAATAGATGAAGAGAAATAATTAGCCCAGAATAATAGCCTAATAGCGTTTTGAGGATAAATCACTTTTGTAAAACAAAAAAATAAATACTACAGTAAAAATGATGAGAGTGCTAGCTATATTTGACCACTTTCAGGGTCTTCATTTTGGTCTTTTAGTATTTTTGTTTGTATTTATTGAAAATGTATCTCAGATGTTTCTTTTTTAGTGATTCTTGCTGTGTTAAATCCATATAGCTGCTGCTTTGTTATTTCGCTGAATCTCTAAAATGAAATATTCCACTTCTTTAAATGATTCCAAAATCCATGTTTTTCTTTAGAGCAGGATAAGTAACTGTAATTATAGATCTACTATAATAAAACATGTCACAGTTATGCAGTATAAGGATAATTGCTTTAGGACTCTAATAACCTGATTTGTTTTGTTTTATAGAATCAGAAACCAGTTTCTGTATTACACACAATAATAAATCGCCCAGCAAATGTGGTTTATATTACAGTCGTCAAGGTGAAAATACATAAATATTAATATGACACTTAAACGTCTCAAAAGGTGGCAAATCTTTTACACAGACCAAATTATAGGTTTCATTGGCAGCATGAAAAGTTCTCATTCAGAACTTATAGATGCCCCTCCATTACACTTAATGATATATACATATGTGTGTATATATACAGTGCCTTGCAAAAGTATTCGGCCCCCTTGAACTTTTCAACCTTTTGCCACATTTCAGGCTTCAAACATAACGATATGAAATTGTAATTTTTTTGTGAAGAATCAACAACAAGTGGGACACAATGGTGAGTGGAACGAATTATGGATATTTAAAACTTTTTTTAAAAAGGGAAAATAAAAAACTGAAATGGGCGTGCAAAATATTTGGCCCCTTTACTTCATTCAGTTCAAACAACTCACTCAGAAGTTCAGTGAGGATCTCTGAATGATCCAGTGTTGACCTAAATGACTGATGATGATAAATAAAATCCACCTGTGTGTAATCAAGTCTCTCCGTATAAATGCACATGCTCTGTGATAGTCTCAGAGTTCTGTTTAAAGCGCAGAGAGCATCATGAAGACCAAGGAACACCCCAGGCAGGTCCGAGACACTGTTGTGGAAAGGTTTAAAGCCGGATTTGGATACAAAAAGATTTCCCAAGCTTTAAACATCTCAAGGAGCACTGTGCAAGTGATCATATTGTAATGGAAGGAGTATCAGGCCACTGCAAATCTACCAAGACCCGGCCGTCCCCCCAAACTTTCAGCTCAAACAAGGAGAAGACTGATCAGAGATGCAGCCAAGAGGCCCATGATCACTCTGGATGAACTGCAGAGATCTACAGCTGAGGTGGGAGACTCTGTCCATAGGACAACAATCAGTCGTACACTGCACAAATCTGGCCTTTATGGTATAGTGGCAAGAAGGAAGCCATTTCTGAAAGATATCCATAAAAAGTTTGCCACAAACCACCTGGGAGACACACCAATCATGTGGAAGAAGTTGCTCTGGTCAGACGAACTTTTTAGCCACAATGCAAAATGTTATGTTTGGCTCATCACCCTGAACGCACCATCCCCACTATCAAACATGGTGGTGGCAGCATCATGGTTTGGACCTTCTTTTCTTCAGCAGGACATTGTTAAAATTGATGGGAAGATGGATGGAGCCAAATACAGGACCATTCTGGAAGAAAACCTGTTGGAGTCTGCAAAAGACCTGAGACTGGAACGGAGATTTATCTTCCAACAAGACAATGATCCAAAACATAAAGCAAAATCTACAATGGAATGGTTCACAAATAAACGTATCCAGGTGTTAGAATGGCCAAGGCAAAGTCCAGACCTGAATCCAATCGAGAATCTGTGGAAAGATCTGAAAACTGCTGTTCACAAACGCTCTCCATCCAACCTCACTGAGCTTGAGTTGTTTTACTAGGAAGAATGGGCAAAAATTTCAGTCTCTCGATGTGCAAAACTGATAAAGACATACCCCAAGCAACTTGCAGCTGTAATCGCAGCAAAAGATGGAGCTACAAAGTATTAACACAAGGGGGCCGAATAATTTTGCATGCCCCACTTTTCAGTTTTTTATTTCTAAAAAAAGTTTAAAATATCCAATAAATTTCGTTCCACTTCACGATTGTGTCCCACTTGTTGTGATTCTTCACAAAAAATTTACAATTTCATTCTTTGTTGTGAAGCCTGAAAAAGTGGCAAAGGTTGAAAATTTTTCAGGGGGCCAATAACTTTTGCAAGGCACTGTATAGTATATATTATATATAAAGATATATATATATATGTAGATCTATATATATATATATAATGCAATTAAATAAAAGTCAAAGCAAACATAAGGACCACTGCATATATTTTTATTGGCATGCTCAAAACCACCCCAACTTCAGATTTGGGATTCACTAAATCAGTTGTTCAGTCATCCTGAGACTGATCCAATGAATAACTTTACAGTCACATTTAGTCACTACAACAATAAAACAATTTTTTATATTTATAATATCAAAAGGTGGCAAAACCTTTACAAAGACCAAATTATAGGTTTCATTGTCAGCACTAAAAGTTCTCATCCAGGCCAGCAGTGAATGATTTAGTCATAAACAAATTCACTCTTCTTTCAATCAAAGAGTCAGTGTTTGAACAGTGATTCATTTGGTCTTGTTTAGTGAATCATTTTATGAATGAAGTCAGGAGTGAGGTTCTTTCTTCTCTTGTCAAGTGAATCAGATGAATCGTGAATCATTAACTATAATGTTGTAATGGAGGGGCATCTATATATATATATATGTGTGTGTGTGTGTGTGTGTGTGTGTGTGTATATGTATGTATTTATATGTGTGAGGGGCATCTATATACGTATGTGTGTGTGTATATATATATATATATGTACTTTACAGTTACATTTAGTCACTACAACAATAAAACAAATATTTTTATATTTATAATATTTTTATACAACTGATAATTTAATACAACAAATTACAACTGATACACTTTTACTATCCAACAAATTACAGCTGATATAAGTAATAATGCGTTTTGAACCCTGGACCAACACTCGAATCAGTAAAGCATTTGTACAGTGGCAGTATTTTTATACTCAATACAAATGTTACTACTGGTTATAAGTAATCTCTACTGCTTTTTGGAATGTTGATCTGATTTTGAAATTCATAAAACATTTTAAGCTCAAGCCTCAATGTTATGTGGTTAAATGCACTGTGCACTAACAGTACTATTTGTGATTGTTTCTGTGACGCCGGTGGGACAGGTGGGGGTGTTGGGGGGGATGGCAACTTTGGGTAGCAGCTGAAGGGCTATGTGCTGCACGCCACTGCCGTGTAAGCAGCTTGGGGAAAAAGCGTGGGAAATGGTATTCAATGTTTTTGCATAGTTTCTGATATCGCAGTCCAAAAATGATAGGACTGAGTGTGTCTGAGAGGCTACGGATCAGGAAGGTGGCGATGGCCAGTGTCAGCGTTTGCTGCACGTGTAACATGCCGATAATGGTGGGCACGATGTGACAGCTGATCTGCAGCATGAGGATGAAGAGGGTGCATTGTCCTATGATGTTGGACTGGGAGAAATGACCAGCGCGGTAACCCTCCCACAAAACGAGCAAGTAGCTGATTACAATAAGCGAAATGAGGATGCCGAGGAGCAGCAATGAGATGGTAATACAGAATGAGCTCTCTAGAGCTGTGAAGCACACAGTGACGTCAGCTAGGATGTAGAACCAGGACTGACGAATGCACTTCAGCACGATCCAAACCACAGGGTTTACCAGGGCGATCAGCCACACCAAAGGCTTCACCCAGCGGTATGAGCCCCAAAATATTGCATGGCGCCGCAGTGGGAAGCAGATCGAAAACCAGCTGAACATGCACATGAGGGTCAGTGTGATGTTCAGTCCATACCCCAACGACTCCTGCAGGGTGAACAGGATCCAGCAGACAGTCTGGGTGACGGGCCAATGAAGGGCGCGCAGGCCGTGCATTACCGTCCCACAGAAATGAAGGCCTGTGATGCAGGTGCAGTGCTGGAGCAGCAGGAAGTAGTAAGGGCTGGGCATCGGAGGCATCGACCCATAAATTACCGCCGTAATCATGTAGGTGAAGACGCTCACAGGCACGAGCATAATCATGTGTACACAGACTTTCACTGCATCCAAGAACCACTCATAGTCAGAGCTGTCCATAATGCCTGTAAGACAAAAAACAATCGATCAATGAATCAGTTAACCAATATAAAAACATGAATTTCAACAATAAATAAACCAAATAATTACCCAATCAATCATAAGTGGAAATCATTTGACCAATAAACACATCAATCAATCACTTAACCAGCCAATCAACATAGGGGGTGTGGAGGGGTGGGTTTGGCACTGACAGAGAGAGACCAGTTACTATTTAAAAGAAAAAAAAAGGTCCTTGTAAATTGCAACAGCTCTCTCTCTAAGAATGTAATGTTTATATGTGTAATATAAACTGAACGAACCTCACTATGTTTCAAACCCTGGTTTCTTACATTTCCTTTGACTTTTATTTCATTGCAGACAGCATGAACCCGAGATATTTCATGTTTTGTCTGGTCAGCTTCATTTCATTTGTTAATAAACATCCATTCCTACATTTCAAAAATGCAAGCATTCCAAAAAAGTTGGCACAGGGCAATGTATGTCTAGTAATGAGGTAAAAAACAAAATAATCATGTGATTTGCAAACATGTGATGTCAACAGGTGATTATACTCATGATTTGGTACAAAAGCAGCATCCAGGAAAGACTGAGTTCTTGAGGAGTTTGAAAATCAGTTCTTCAATTTTAAAAGATCCTTATTTTATTACTTAGGCATGATAAAGATTCATGCAGTAAATATTTTAAATGAAGTACTGCTGTGACACATCCATATGAAATATATGTCTAAACTCACTTGTATTGTACAGAAAACAGTCTGACAAATATTCTACAATCTTTAGTTTTGTAAAATTTGCCTCAATCGACTGTAATTATTTTGTTATTCCTATTGTGACACATCCATGTGACGAATAGAAATAAAATCTCTTTTAGTGTTCAGAGACTCCTCTGATGATCATACTTCAACCTCATCTAGGTGTAAATGTCTACGTACTGGAGACTTAATGGAACTGGAGGTGTCTAGAAGTGACTGCCGATTGGCTGGGTATGCAGTCTACATTCTGATTGATTATTGTTTAGAGTACATAGAAAGAAGAGAATTACCAAGTAAAAACAAAAACTACAAAGGAAAAATAAAGATTTCTGGGCTTTAGATTGTTTACTTGATTTCAGGGGTTCAAAATAATGAAACAGAAATCTATTTTCTGTAAGAGTATAGCTGCATCTCTGTACATTAGATGTGATTTTCGATCTGCATGTCATGTGTCTCAATTGACGGCACTACCCTTAAGTCCCCAAAAGTGCTACTGTTTAACTTCTGTGCGCACAAGGTAATATTACATTATTAGACATTAACTTGTGCTCACAATAAAAAATAACTTTTTGAGACTTTTGGGGCTCCACAAAGTTGTAATTTAGTAATAAGGAAAGAAAATATTAGAATTCAAGAATTAAAAAGTTTTATGCAAATGAATGCACTGAAAGAATCATTAAAATTCAACCGAGGCATATTTTATCAAACTAAAGGTTGTAGCATGGTTATCCGTAGTGTCTCTGAACACTATTTGGGCTTGTACAAGTTAATGATAATTGGAGTATTAAATATGCTGAATGGTGAAAATCCATCATACATAAAACAAGTCTGCTAATCAAAACAGTGAGAAAAATGAGACAGTGAAGTATTAATACGTTTGATTCAGCTGTAAAGATTGGAATTCAGAGCAATAACATAATAATAAAAATTGTAATATGTTCTAACCTGTGTGAAGGTCGGAGTTCTGGTCAAAGGTGGTGTTCATCGATCCACAGCTCAGGTCCATCTGCCCCGGAAAGTTAATGTTCATTTTATATGTTACTACAACATATCTCCATAACCACTCGAACCTGACACACCCCCAATCAGTAAAGAACTTTAATGACGTCAATTTTGATGGCATGGGTGCCATGGTGATGCAATGGTTAGCTGTGTGGAGTTTGCATGTCCTTCCCTTGTCCAAGTGAGTTTTCTCCCGGTACGCTGGGCTTCAGGGTGGCACGGTGGCTCAGTGGATAGCACCGCTGCCTCACAGCAAGAAGGTCCTGGGTTCAATCACAGTGTAGAGCAGCACAAAACAAACAAACAAACAAAACTCAAAAAAGCTGGATGGTCAAAGTCTGTTCAGGTTCCTCCACCCCTCTGCAGGCAGAACCAGCTGGGAATATAACACGTGAAAGGATGATCTTAAAATCAACTTCAATTAAAAAAACAATAAACTAAAATAAGTATAATAATATAATAAATTCAGAAAGAACATGAAGCTCAGACTTGGTGGAAGATCCAGTGAAGTTTAGTGAGAGAGAGAGAGAGAGAGAGAGAGAGAGAGAGATGCAATGTGACTGAAATGTAATTACTGAGATGTACGTTACTCACCGTTCGTTTGAAATATCCTCGTTAATATAAATGGTGAAATGATGCTTGTCTTCTATATCTGCATCAACTTCTGTATCTGTATATGCCCCTGTATTGCGCATGCGCAGCTGATGTTGCTCACTCTGCTTAGGTTTTTTTTTTTTCCACTGACCACCGAAATGGTGACTGAGAGCAATTATGCTCGTTTACTGAACATAAAATTTTAAGTTAATTGGTAAAAATGTAACACTTTGTTTTGAGGCCAGCTATTCAACTTATTTTTACATTCTCAAAACAAATATTTTAGTGTAGCTCTTACCCCAGCAAAGCTGCTGATCTCTGTAACTCTCCCGTTACATTCGCGACTGATAATATTAACATTAGTAAAAGAAATAAAATGAATTTTTCTTTATAATCATGAATCAAGTAACCTATAAATAGGGTGACCAGACGTCCCGTTTTACCCTGGACAATCCCGTATTTCAGTCCATGTCCCTGTGTCCCGAATTAGGCTATTTTTAAAATATGTAGCTAAATTTGTCCCGTATGTCAAAGAAAATGACAAATTTATGCTGTAATGAATATTAGCAGAGAATCATCGCCTAAAACGCTTGCAACTCCAAATCATAAAAAGTTGGGTCAGCATGGAAAATGCAAATGAAAAACACGCAGTGTTCGTTACATTTACTTTGTCTTTTATTTCATTACAGGCAGTATGAACTTAAGATATTTCAGGTTTTGTCTGGTCAATGTCACTGAATTTGTTAATAAACATCCATTACAGGCCTGCAACACATTCCAAAAAAAGTTTTAAAGGGCAATTTAGAGATAGTAATTAACTAAAAAAAAGCTAAATAATTATGTGATTTCAAACAGGTGACTGTAATCAAATGGTACAAAATCAGCATCCAGGAAAGAGTCTTTGATGAGCAAAGTTTATCAACAACAACATCATATATGAGAAAATTATCTAAATGTTTAAAGACAATGTACCTCAAAGAAAGACTGGAAGGGATTTACATATTTCTCCCTCTACAGTGCATAATGGATGGACCAGCACACAGTGGAAACGTGCATTGTGTTCAGATCAATCAGTATCCAGATCTTTTTTGGAAGAAATGGACCCCGTGTGCTCCGGACGAAAAGACGAAAAGGACAATCAGGAACAAGTCCAAAAGCCAGGCTCTGTCATGGTATGGGGTTGGACCTTACTGTTGCACATCTTAAAACGTGTTTGCAGGAAGAATGGGACACAATAACACCCGAAACACTAAATCACTTGGTGTCCTCTGTGCCAAAACGTGTTTGTGTGGTGAAAAGCAATGGCAACGTAAGTGGTAAATGCTTTACTGTCCCAACTTTTTTTGGAGTGAGTTTCAAGCCTGAAATGCAGGAATGGATGTTTTTAAACAAATGAAATTAAGTTGACCTGAAAAACATGGAATATCTTGGATTCATTCTCTCTGCACTGAAATAAAAGTCAAAGTAAATGGAAGAAACACTGTTTTTTATATGCATTTTCCATACCGCAACAACTTTGTTTAAAATTGTTTATTTGCAGCAATTTATGTAATGTATATTACTGTTTTGTAACTGCTTAGAGAGAGAGAGAGAGAGAGAGAGAGAGAGAGAGAGAGAGAGAGAGAGAGAGAGAGAGAGAGATCGAACAGAAAAGAGTCGGCAAAGGTTGCCCTCTTTTGGGCAAGTGCGGTCACTGTCACTGCAGACACCGCTATTAATATACAGTTTTACAGATTGCTTCATAACTCGGCATGCAGTTCTGTCTCAGGCAGATATGTACATGATTACAAGTGTGGTCTGATTAGACACTGGGTCTTGCGTAAAATGTTTCAGCAAGGGTTTCCCAGGAATTTCTGCCAGATTGCAATAGTACCCTGGCCTGCCCTTTTGCCAATTTTTTCTGATACTTTCATAATAATTAGTGTTCCACCGATACCGATATCAGCACCGATACTGACACTTACAACCAGTATCGGTATCGACAATAGAGAGCACCGATACCATGAAGCGATTACTAATGCATATGCAGGCCACTAAATGAATCTTAACTGGAACCAGCAGCATGTCTGTGGTGTGTGATTATTTGCTTGAGAGGAGCAGTAGCAAAATGCCAACAATTAAAAAGCTCAATGCTTGTTACTGCATTATGACAAATTTTTTTTCATGGCTGTAAAATTTTTCAAACTCAACCAGTAAATACAATTATTTCAAGCTTAATATATCTTATTTGGGACACAGAACATTGCTTTTACCAAATAAAGGTAAGCCAATTTATAAGAAGTGTAGCGCTATAAAAATCAGGATTTATAGGGACCTCTCAAGTAGTTGAGTTTGATAGAGTTGGTATCGGTATCGATATTCTGTATCGGCAGATAACCGAACATTAGGTATCGATATTGGAAGGAAAAAAGTTGCATCGATACATCCCTAATAATTATCATTAAACCCTGGCTCAAGGTATGTAAAAAATAACGCACCAAGATAGAAATGTCAGAGGGGTCTGGCTGCAGACATGCACTCTCAGCCCCACATGCACTACCAGATTATTCATGACATCAGTGCACGGTCAAACAACAACTGGAAATGCGTAGCGTTTGTTGACCTTTATTGAAGAACAGAAAGGAATACGACAGCTTTAAGTGAATCATTCGTAATATTTGTTTGTGAATAATGATATATCTCAAATTATTAGAATATTTTATGTGATTAAACAGAAAAGAATGTACAATACAGAAATGAGATAAAGATGAGATAAAACTTTATTGCCCCGAGGGAAATTTGTTTTGGACACATACAATACAGTGCCTGCTATATAAAAACATAAATATGACAATAAAAACACATAACCACCAATTCAAGAAGTTCAATCTGTTCATCTGGACATAGATTTTGTCGGCGAAACGTTTCGTCACTCATCTAAGTGACTTCTTCAGTCTCAGCAGTTGGAAAACATCCCCAATCTTATATACAGCACCTTTGCATAACGACTGGTACCAGCACCATTTCATAACAATGGGACCGGTGATCATTTAATATGCGATTGACACCGAGCCATAAACACACAAATGGGCAACGTGTGCAATTCACACATGATTGGGGAAGGGCTGTGATGGGCTCCGTTGTAAGATGGTTGAGAGGGGCACTCTGAGGCCCCCTCCTGGTTCAGGGAGGACGTTTCCCTTTTTACAAAAATGGCTTTCTTTTACTTCGCCGTTCAACCATCGTTCCTCCTAATCAGGATCTGCACGTCTTCATCCTTGAAAGAGTGGCCACTGGCCTGTAGGTGGGTGTAAACCACAGAGTCCTGACCTGATGAGGTAGCTCTTCTAGTTGTGCCATCCGTTTCGCCAGTGGCTGTTTGGTTTCCCCGATGTACAATTCTTGGCATCCTCCTGGGCACTTCACACGACACTACTATTACGTCTGTTTGTGCTGGGGGACCCGATCCTTGGGGTGGACCACGTTTCTGAGTTAGCGTGTGTTTTGGGAAAAGGACTTGAAATGTCCAGCTTTCGAGACATCGTGTTTGGCAATATGCGTTCTCAATTGTTCCGTTTTGTTCACTTGCCAGATATGGAATCACCACTGGTTTACTCTTAGACTGGCGGTTGTTGTTCTCCTCTCGTCGATCTGCTGGAGCACTGTTTGGGCGTCTTACCGGCTTTGACAAAGGCCGCAGTTCGGATAACCACAATTTGCCCAGTGCCTGCTTAATGTGAGATTTTCTCTCCATCCTTGGCCGCTGTGTCAGTGGGGGACACTGTCTGCTCAGTGGTACAGTGTCCTGATGACTCCTAGTTTGTGGTCCAGTGGATGATGAGAGTCAAACCTTAAGTACTGATCCGTATGTGTTGGCTTACGGTAAACATCGACTTTCAATCGTCCCCCATCTCCAATCACAACCTCACAATCCAAGAAAGCTAACCTGCCATTCTTCACATCCTCTCTGGCGAACTTAATGTGTTTGTCCACTGAGTTGATGTGGTCGGTGAAATGTGGCACTTCCTGAGATTTAATTTTAACCCAGGTGTCATCCCTGTGTGAATGGCACACGTGGCCATTGTCGTTAATGGCTATGTCAATCTGCATATTAAACTGATCACCGGTCCCATTGTTATGCAATAGTGCTGGTACCAGTCATTATGCAAAGGTGCTGTACATAAGATTGGGGATGTTTTCCAACTGCTGAGACTGAAGAAGTCACTTAGATGAGTGACGAAATGTTTCTCCAACAAAATCTATGTCCAGATGAACAGATTGAACTTCTTGAATTTTCTTACCTGGATCATTGAGCATGCATCAAGACGTTATAACCACCAATTCAATCCAAATTCAACCATACATTACGAAGGATTACTTCTAGCACACATTGCATTTAAAACTTTAATGGACAGTGGAACAAAAGAGTTCTTTAAACGATTGAGCCTGCACTGGGGCATTCTAAAACGTCTACCTGATGTAAGGAGCTGATACTCAGAATAGAGAACATGCGTGGGGTCTGAAACAATTTTTTTGGCCCTGCCTAATGACTGTTTCATCAAAGACAGACTGAAGTGTAGGGTACTGCGTGACTCCAATGATCGTCATTGCCCTCTGTATTAGTCGGGTGATCTGGGTTCTCAACTTCACATTAAGGTTACCAAACCACGTTGAGATGCCATACCGCAAAATGCTCTCAATTACAGCACGACAAAAGAGAAGCAACACTTTCTGACTAACACCATAAGCCCTCAACCTACGAAGAAAGTGTAATCGCTGTTGTACCCTTATGCAAACACTTTCTACCTGGACACTCCACGTTAGTTTATTATCCATATGTATGCCCAGATATCTATAAGAACTAACCTGGGCTATACTCTGATCATGTATAACTAATGGTATATGATCTCCAATAGATTTAGGGTCAAAAACCATTTCCTCCGTTTTCTTGGTGTTGAGAGGAAGAAAGTGTTTTTCACACCAAAACAAAATCCTGGATCTCCTGTTTGTAACCAGCTACGTCTGATATGTCAGACATAAGGCCCAGGATTGCCGTATCATCTGAGAATTTAAACATGTAATTATTCACCGTACTACATGTACATTCATTGGTGTACATGGTGAACAGGACTGGGGAGCTAACGCACCCCTGAGGAACCCCTGTGCTAAACTATGTAACACAAGTTTTGTTCCCAGCTTTTTAATGTTATATTCCAATTGCTTATGTCTAAAACAAATTAAAAATTGCTTACATTCATCATAAACTTCGCTTTTGTGACCACGGCAACGAAAGTTATGAATTTTTATTATAGAAACAGGTCACCAACAGGCATGCCGAAGTAGCTTTTGTAGGCCCCTCACACATCTTAGCAGATGCTTCCACAGAGTACTTTTCGCTAGTGTCTTTATAAAATGGCCACATACATAGCAAAATGCGTCCTGCTGGATGTATGCAACCTCTTGATGCCATCTCAATGACTAAGTGCTGGGTACTGTAAGGAAAAGGGATGTCTCCTCCAAACTCGATAAAATGGTCAATCTTTATTCCATGCAGTATCCAAAGTACAAGGAGTTACTGAGGATTCAGCAGAGCAAGACTGATCACCCGGTAGCAGAGTAACACACAATATATACATTTGAAAGTAAGTGGTCTTCCTAAGCTCCCCTGTAATGGGTGTAGGGGGTGAAAGGTGTGAATACTGTCGTTATCAGAATCTGAATAGAGAATGAATTCACACCTTTCTGTCTGGGTCAGTTCCCCTTTGTCCTGTGATGGACTGTTGCCCCACTTACTATGCAATCCCAGTCAATTAGATCATGTCTCTCCGTCTCTCAGGCAGGGCTATAGTGGCCCTATACTAACTGTAGCTATACAAGCTACCTACAATTCTGTAACAGTCCCATAAAGTTCTAGATACCTATTCGGACAGTTCTAGAAATTTCTTGCCTAGTTCTCACAATTCCAGAAGCTTCTTAAGTAGTATCTCTGAAATATGGCGAAAAATCTTGTTGGTTTTTGTTTTTGGTTTGAAAAAATAGATCAATGTCAAATAATCATTGTGCTGACCCCAAAAGCAAAGTTTACAGGGAATAATAATTTTTTTTTCTATTCATTTAGGGTACAAACAATCAGGAAACACACACTTACCAACTGGGAACAAAAATTTTTTTTGAAAATTGTTACATGGTGTAGGTCAATGGTTCAGAGACAAGGTCCTATTTATCCTGACCTTGTTGAATCCGGTTAGTTAAAAAAAGAATAAGTACCACTTAACCAATGATGAACTAAACAGTCATCTGCGCGTATTTTTCCAAAAGAATATGAGGCTGCAATGTATTAAAAGCTGAACTAAAATCAATAAAAAGAATCTTGCATAGGCCCTAGGATTCTCTAAATGTTTGCTTACTAGATGTACTATAGTGGTTACTTGCATCCTCAGTACCTCTTTTATGTCTATAAGCAAACTGATTATGGATCTAGCTGTATTGCCCTACTTCCAATTGGAGTTTATTCACCCATAAGCCTTTCCAGACACTTCATTTACCACTGAAGTTAACGCAATGGGTCTAAAATCATTGTTATCTTGTGGACAAGATTTTTTAGGGGCAGGAATAATTACTGCCTTCTTCGATAGTGTTGGCACTGTGTGGGAGCACAGAGACCTCTGAAAAATAGGACCCCAAGCAGGAGTAAGTTCATCTGCACAAGTTCTTAGTAAAAAGGCTGAGATACCATCTGGACCTGTGACTTTATTAACATTAATTTCCTTAAAAGATTTATTAACAGATTCATAATCTATCTTCAGCCTATCACCATCATCAATTACCATACTCTGAAGCACCATATCACATTCATGAGAGAAATCATTAAAATCAAACCTTTTATAAAAAACATTCAACTCATTTGCCCTGGCCAATTCATCTACAGCATATACAGATTTAGTCTTGGAATTCAAATTAGTAACTGATTTAATCAGATCCAAAGTTTTTTTGAATACATAGTCTGAATGTTTTTTTCCATATTCTCCCGATAGTTTTCTCTTGCGTCTTTAAGCCTCTGATTCAACTCCTTTTGCACAGTCTTTAATTGAAAGTAATCCTTATTTTTAAGCCTGTTTCTTCCTATTAATGCTGTCCTTCACCTCCTTTGTGATATACGGTTTATTATTTTATCTTCTGCTTTGGAATCACAGTGTCAACACAGAATTTTCTATAATCTGTGGTGGCTTCTGTGGCATTATCCAAATTAGTCTCCTTTGAGAACATATCCCAATCCGTGCATAGAGAGCAGCCCCTTAGTGTTTCAATACTGTTATCCGTCGACACGTTAATAGATTTAACCAAGAGTTTACTGCTTTTTAAGACTGTCTTATATTTAGGAATCAAGTGAATAATGTTATGATCGGAATTTGATAAAGGACGTTTAGCTACGGCCTTATATGCTTGTTTTACATTACCATAACACTTCGTGTTCTTCCTGAATCCTGTTCTTCCTTGTATCACATTTAATACTGTTCAAACCCTGGTAAAGCAATATTCAAATTGCATTGATTAAAATCTCCCAAAATAGAAAAAGGTGCATTTGGGGTTCGCTGTAAATGTTCATGAACACAGTCTGCCACCTGTAACGCAGCTCTCGAAGCATTTCCAACTCTCTGGGCAAGTAAAATGGCCTGAGGCTCACACATAACAGCTCTACATCAGGATTACAAATTTTCTCCCAAACTGTGTAGTTTCTACACCACTTATCATTTATATACAAGCACAGTCCTCCCCCTTTGCTTTTTCCCGACAGTTCGTCTCTATCCGAGCGAATGAGGGAGAACCCCTCTATTTCAACATGGCAATCAGGAATCTCGGTGTGTAACCAAGTGTAACCAGGTCGCCAGAGTGCAGCGCCACCGGAACTAACACAATTTGTACACAAAATGTCCAACTTCTTACAAGTACTGTAATTTTTGTTTGTACAATCAGTATTTGGTTGGACCTCGTTTACCATGAATTACTGTATCAGTGCAGCATAGCATGGAGGCAATCAGCCTGTGGCACTTTTGTATGATGTTGTTAAAGCACATGTTGCTTTGATAGTGGCTTTCAGCCCATTTATATTGCTGAGTCAAGTGTTTCTTATGTTTCTCTTGACAATATCCCAAAGACTGTGTATGGGGTTCAGGTCCGGAGAGCTGAACAACCAATCAAGCACAGTAATATCATGGTCAGTATATTATTTGGTAGTAGTTTTGGCACAGTAGGCAGCTGCTAAGTCGTGCTGGAAAAGGTAATCTCCTGGTAAATGGCTGCATTGACTTTGAACTTCATAAAACCAACACCAGTGGATGACATGGCACTCCACACCATCACAGACAGAGGACACCCAGACATTTATAATACTTTCCAATATACAGTGGGGCAAAAAAGTATTAAGTAGAAAGATGAGAGAGGTCTGTAATTTTCATCATAGGTACACTTCAACTATGAGAGACAAAATGAGAAAAAAAAATCCAGGAAATCACATTGTAGGATTTTTTAATGATTTAATTGTAAATTATGGTGGAAAATAAGTATTTGGTCAATAACAAAAGTTCAACTCAGTACTTTGTAACATAACCTTTGTTGGCAATGACAGAGGTCAAACATTTCCTGTAAGTCTTCACCAGGTTTCCACACTATGTCTAGTATTTTGGCCCATTCCTCCATGCAGATCTCCTCTAGAGAAGTGATGTTTTAGGGCAACATGGACTTTCAACTCCCTCCACACATTTGCTATGGGATTGAGGTCTGGAGACTGGCTAGGCCACTCCAGGACCTTGAAATGCTTTTTACAGAGCCACTCCTTCGTTGCCCAAGCGGTGTGTTTGGGATCATTGTCATGCTGTAAGACCCAGCCAGGTTCCATCTTCAATGCTCTCACTCATGGAAGGAGGTTTTGGCTTAAAATCTCACGATACATGGCCCCATTAATTTTTCCCTTAGCACGGATCAGTCGTCCTGTCCCCTCTGCAGAAAAACAGCCCCAAAATGATGTTTTCGCCCCCATGCTTCACAGTAGGTATGGCGCAACTCAGAATTCTTCTTCCTCCAAACACGAGGAAGTTTCAGTTTTGGTTTCATCTGACCACATGATATTCTCCCAGTCTTCTTATGGATCATCCATATGCTCTCTGGCAAACTTCAGAAGGGCCTGGACATGTACTGGCTTAAGCAGGGAGACATGCCTGGCACTGCAGGATCTGAGTCCCTCTCGACGTAGTGTGTTACTGATGGTAGCCTTTGTTACTTTGGTCCCAGCTCTCTGCAGGTCATTCATCAGGTCCCTCCATGTAGTTCTGGGATTTTCTCATGATCATTTTGACCCCACGGGATGAGATCTTGCATGGAGCCCCAGATCGAGGGAGATTATCAATGGTCTTGTATGTCTTACAGTTGCTCCCACAGTTGATTTATTCACACCAGCCTGCTTGCCCTATTGTAGATTCACTCTTCCCAGCCTGGTGCAGGTCTACAATTTTCTCCCTGGTGTCCTTCAACAGCTCTTTGGTCTTGGCCATGGTTTAGTTTGGAGTCTGACTGTTTGAGGCTGTGGACAGGTGTCTTTTATACAGATAACGAGGTCAAACAGGTGCCATTAATACAGGTAATGAGTGGAGGAGAGAAGAGCTTCTTAAAGAAGAAGTTACAAGTCTGTGAGAGCCAGAAATCTTGCTTGTTTTATTTTCCACCATGATTTACAATTAAATTCTTTAAAAATCCTATAATGTGAGTTTCTGGATTTAGTTTTCTCATTTTGTCTCTCATAGTTGAAGTGTACCTATGATGAAAATTACAGACCTCTCTCATCTTTCTAAGTAGGAGAACTTGCACAATCAGTGGCTTACTAAATACTTTTTTGCCCCACTGTATACACAAATGTAGAGAATAGTGTGGAGGCTATATAAAGAATAGTTTTTACAGAGCTCAAGATCTTTTACACTGCAATTTACTTTATATATGTGCAGAAAGTAGTAAATCACATGTAACGTACAATCTATACAAGGTTATATATGAAAGTTAGACTGATGAAGCTTAACTTTGTACTGTTGATATAATGAAATTCAATAATGATACAGGGATGTGGAAAATTAAAACTACCTTAAGTATATCATCCGATTCAGATTTATTTGTTACATGCACAAGTATATAAGGCACTTTCAAACTTGTAGTGAAATGTTTCTAATGACTGTCCGGCATCTATATTGTGGTTTGATGGGAAAAAACACCGGTAAATTGATGGGAAATCCGCTGTGCATCTAATCCAGTCCAGTAGGTGGCGATAATCCACCAATACAGTATGCCAAGCACCATAAACCCAAAAGAAGAAGAATTTGAAGTAGCTGGCGATCATACAAGTAATATTGTAATAAACCTTTCGTTTGGCATTAGCCGGGTAGCGTAATGCTGCCACCACCTTTGATTCCCCTTTAAGGTCCGGAACAGGGGCTATAACCACCTTACACACAGGAGTAAATTAATTAATTCATGTTTATTTTATTACAAACTGAATAAAATGAGGTTCAGGTCACGCAAATAAGTAGTTCCCAGAAGCCAACCAACCAACCCATATACTCACTACACACCAAAGACCACCCACATGACACCAGGCGATTCAAATATTCACTCTTAGAAGGTTACCACTACAAACTTCACTCCAAGGTTAACCCAACTCACAACGGATCTTTAGGCCTACCCCCCAACCTACACACTTGTCAGCCTACCTCCTCTAACATTTAATTATTAAAACTAATACACACACCAGACACAGACAATGAGCAATTTAAAACCAGCAAGTTAACTCGTCGCCAACAAGACCCTTCCCCAGGGTCTAAACTTGTAGCGTTCATCCGTGGTTCTCCAGCTTCCCAGTCAGTTGTCTCAGCTCTCGGAAGTATCCACCTTACATTGAGTGCACTTCACCAGCTTCCCAGTTTGTAATCACAGCTCTGGCTTATAAACAGTAAACCCAAAATTGATCCAATTGGCTAGACTTCTAACCCCCAGTCTATCTTCCTACAGGAGGCAATTAATCCTAGTAATCCTAGTAAAACTAACCACACTCAACAGCTCCTTCTTGGTGGTTGCATATTTACATTTTTATTTCGTCAATGCCCTGCTGGCATACGCCACTACTCGAACAAGCCCTGAATCCTGCTGGGATAACACTGCCCCAATCCCCACATCACTGGCATCTATATCCAAGATAAACATCTTGCTAGGATCTGGATAAGCCAACACCAGTGCCGACATCAAGCTTGACTTTAACAATTCAAAAGACTTCTGACATGCTTCCGACCATCTAAACCGTCTTCCTTTCTCAGTAAGTTGGTGCAAAGGAGCTGCTATTCCAGCAAAATCCAACACAAAATGTCTATAGTAAGAAGCCAACCCCACGAAACTTCTCACCTCAATCTAATTTTTAGAGACCAGCCATTCCCGTATAGCTTGAACTTTGCCGGGATCTGCTTTAACTCCCTCTGCTGAAATCACATGACCCAAATACTGCACTTCAGTGGCAAAAAGGTTACACTTTGAGGGCTTTACCTTTAAATGGGCCTGATGTATCTTGTGCAAAACCTCGTCCAAGTGAGACAAATGCTCCTGAAACGTACGCCCAAAAACAATAATATCGTCCAAGTAAACACGACAAGTATTCAACTGTAAATTAGCTAATACAACATCCATCAACCTCTGGAAAGTACTTGGACCATTACACAGCCCAAAGCTCAGAACATTAAATTCAAATGCCCCGTACCGTGTACAAAATGCAGTCTTATACCTATCCTTCAGGTCCACCTCCACCTGCCAATACCCACTAGCCAAAACCAAAGTGGAAAACCAACAAGCTTTACTTAAACTATCCAAAGCATCATCAATACGAGGCACAAGATAAGCCTCCATCCCTGTTGAAAGAGCTCTGGTCATAGGTGACTCTATTTTACGACACGTGAAACTTGCTACCCCTTTAGGGACACCAGCAGCTAGAGTTCTCTGTATCCCCGAAGCCAGAGTGCCGGACATTGTAACGAGTCTTAGTGAACTCGAGAGCCGCAGATTCTCTAGGATAGTTTATTCATGTAGGGCTAATGATATACGCCTTCGTCAGTCAGAGGTTACTAAGGCTAATTTTGTAGAGGTGGTTAGCGTGGCGAAGGCGATGTCCGATGCTGTAGTCTGCTCTGGCCCCATCCCAATGCGGCGAGGTGACCAAGCCTACAGCAGGTTATGGTCGCTGAACTGCTGGCTGTCCAAGTGGTGCTCTGAAAAACAACGTGGGCTTTATAGACAACTGGACAGCCTTTGAGGGTAAGCCTGGCCTTTTAGGATGGGACGGGTGTCCATCCCACTCGGGAGGGTGCTGCTCTCATCTCCTGCAACATTGCCCATAGTCTTATGGCCCGATGGTTAGGGGCTGACTATCCAGAGCAGGGGTCAGGCAGCAGACAGACCGGCTTAACCAACTGTCTGCTGGTAGCCATGCACCGTCACCCAGAACCCACATTATTATTGAAACTGTGTCTGTTACCCGCATCTGCCCTAAACGTAAACGCTCTCAAAAAGTCTGTTTTAATAACCTCATTAGTATAAACACAGTTAGCTGCAAAAGAAATAACAACATTAGACTAAAGCTAGGACTACTTAACATTAGATCACTTACAAACAAAGCAGTGATTGTAAATGAAATGATCACTGATAAACGCTTACACGCTCTCTGTCTCACTGAGACTTGGATTAGACCTGATGAATATTTAGCCTTAAATGAAGCCTCACCTCCTGGATACAGTCATGCTAGTCGCCCTCGTCCTAATGATCGGAGGGGAGGCATAGCTACAATTTTTGACAAAGACTTAGGTGTTACAGCTAAATCCCATTACAAGGCTAATTCTTTTGAAATACTGATTCTTAATGTGACTGATCCATCGTTATGGAAGTCAAAACCACACTCTTTTCAGCTTACACTATTTACCGCCCGCCTGGTCCCTACTACTACTACTGTCAACAGATTTTAATTGTAGATGATTTCAATATTCACTTTGACAATGAGCAGGATCCACTTAAAATTGCTTTCGAGTCCATCTTAGAATCCATGGGTATCACTCAGAATGTGATGGGACCAACCCACCGCTGTAATCATACTTTAGATCTAATATTAACATTTGGTATCAATATAGATAACCTTGATGTTTTTCCCGCAAAGTGATTCGATTTCAGATCACTATCTTTTAGTATTTGAGCTATCTCTAATAAATAAAATCCTTCTGCCTCGTTATCACACCAAGCGCACTATCACATCTGCTACTCCAGCTGCGTTTATTAAAAACCTACCAGACTTAAAAATTAATACACCTACGGAGATAAATCATCTTGAGTGTGTAAATGAGCAATTAGAATGTGTGCTTCGCTCAACCCTGGACACGACTGCCCCTGCTAGGCTCAAACGTATTAGGGAAAAACTAGCACCATGGTATAATGACCACACCCGTACCTTAAAGCAAAGAACACGGCATTTAGAGCGCAAGTGGAGACATAGTAAATTGGAGTGTTTAAGATTGCTTGGAGGGACAGCATGGCAGAGTATAAGCATGCCCTCACAAAGCTAAAGCTGCATACTTCTCTTCAATCATAGAGAAAAATAGAATAATCCAGATTTCTCTTTAATACAGTCTCCAAATTAACAAAAAAAAACCACAGAAAGTGACTCTCCCATTCTGTGTAATTTTAACAGTAATGATTTCATGACTTTCTTTAATGATAAGATAGAAAACATTAGGCATAAAACTCATGCTCATCACATCACCAAACTGTTCAGCAACCTTCCAGACGCAGCACTAGTGAAGACATCTGTTCAATTAGCCGTAAATCAATATTAGAATCTTTTACCCGATTACTAATACTGAACTATCCGCACTGATCAGCTCGTCTAAGTCATCAACATGTTTGTTAGATCCAATTCCTACACGTCTACTCAAACAAGTATTACCTAGTGTTATAGAGCTAGTGTTAATTATTTTAAATTCATCCCTTACCTAGGTTATGTGCCCAAATCTTTTAAGTCTGCCGTTATCAAACCACTGATTAAAAAAGCCAATCTTGACCCTTGTGTGATATCTAATTATAGACCAATTTTCAAATCTACCGTTTCTGTCCAAAATCTTAGAAAAAGCCGTCTATCAGCAGCTCTGCAGTTACCTCCAAAGGAATGAAATTTATGAAACATTTCAGTCTGGCTTCAGGCCCCATCATAGTACTGAAACAGCATTACTTAGGGTACTAAATGACTTGTTAATGTCCTCAGATAAGGGATGTGTTTCTTTTCTTGTTCTGTTAGATTTAAGTGCAGCATTTGACACTATAGATCATGATGTTTTTACTAAACAGACTAGAAAAATACTGTAGGTATTAAGGGATCAGCACTTTCTTGGTTTAAATCCTACTTAACTGACCGGTACCAGTTTGTTCATATAAATAATCTAAGATCTAAGCTCTCAAAAGTGAAGTATGGCGTGCCTCAGGGGTCAGTGCTTGGCCCGCTTTTATTCTCTCTGTACATGCTGCCACTAGGCTCAGTTATTCGTAAACATGGCATTAATTTCCACTGCTATGCAGATGATACACAGCTGTACATATCAGCCAAACTTAATGACAGCTTTACAATCAACAAAATCGAGGACTGTGTAAAGGAAATAAAAGATTGGATGTTATTGAATTTTCTCTTACTTAACTCAGATAAAACTGAGGTTATATTAGTGGGACCCAAGGCTGTGAGAGACAGGTTAGCTACATCTATCCTAAATCTAGATGGCTGTCCAGTATTGCCCCGTCGTCTGTAAAAAACTTAGGGGTCACATTTTGATTCAGATCTCTCCTTTGATGCGCACATTAGCAGCATCACTCGAATTGCTTTCTTTCAATTACGTAATATCGCTAAACTTAGAAATATCCTCTCTTTAATGATGCAGAAAAAACTTGTTCATGCGTTTATAACCTCAAGGTTGGATTACTGTAACGCCTTACTTACTGGATGCTCTAGTAAATCTATAAATAAACTTCAGTTAGTTCAGAATGCAGCTGCCCGAGTGCTAACTCGAACTAGAAAATTTGATCATATCACTCCTGTTCTATCATCACTGCACTGGTTACCAGTCAAATTCCGCATTGATTACAAAATACTTCTTATAACTTATAAAGCGTTACATGGCCTGGCACCACATTATCTGAGTGACCTCTTAGAGTTTTACAATCCAACTCGTCTACTTCGTTCGCAGGGTGCAGGACTTCTTTTAGTTCCTAGAATTAAAAAAGTCACAGCAGGGGAAAAGGCTTTCTCATACATGGCCCCCCAACTATGGAATAAAACTTCCCACTTTCGTTCGAGATTCAGACACCCTCCAAAGTTTAAGTCTAGGCTAAAGACATACTTATTTACGCAGGCTTTTGACTAGATTTAGACCAGGTTGCATGGCTTGGGTTGCTGAGGCCAGAGTCTGAAGTCATGTCTGGCCTGCCTGCCTTGTCCGCTAGCCGGGAGTGTCGAGTGGGCGGTCTGGCTGAACTAGGCTTGGGTCCTCGTGATCTTGACTCATGCAACCTTGCCTTAGAATAAGGGCAGAGCTGGGGGTTCATAGTCAAAGAGTCTTATGGTGATCAGAGACGTTGGGTTGCTGTCTTCTGCCGCTCGTGGGGTTTGCCAATGTCTCATGTGATCCCTCTTGGCTGTGTTTCCTTCCAGTTCTCCTCTTTCTGGCTTTCTAGCTATGCTGCTATAGCTAATGCTGCCGGGGTCTCATGCTACACTTGGCATCAGTGATTGACATGGCATCAGTGATTGTTAATAAAACACTGTGCTCTTAATTCAATAACTATATTACATTTTCTGTTTTCTCTCCCGAGCTGTGTTCCGGCAGTTCCGGCCCCACACATGATGTTCATCTGATGGAGCTCCACTGTGCATAATTCACATTTTTATTCGACCATGACTCCATGACTGTAATTTCGCTCTTAGATTTCATCATCATACCCGGGCCACTTAATGTCGATGTGAATACTTCACATTTTATTCGAAACTTTGACTCCATGACTGTAGTTTCACTCTTAGATTTATCATCATACCCGGGCCACTTAATGTCGATGTGCATACTTCACATTCTATTCGAACTTGACTCCATGACTTTAGTTCGCTCTTAGATTTATCATCTACGCCGCCCAAGGAGGTTGGGTCCCCTTTAGAGTCTTGGTCCTCCCAAGGTTTCTTCCTAGAACTAGGGAGTTTTTTCCTTGCCACTGTCGCCCTAGGCTTGCTCAATTTGGGATTGGACGTAGTTATTAGGAGATAATCTAAACTTGTAAAGTTGCTTTGAGACAATGCTCCATTGTAAAAAGCGCTATATAAATAAATCTGACTTGACTTGACTTGACTAATATCATTTAATTTACAATAGTCCACACAAAACCGAAGACTACCATCAGGCTTCCTTACCAGCACTACAGGAGCAGCCCACAGACTATTTGAAGGACGAATATTATCTGCCTGTTGCATTTTCTTTATCTGCTCTGCCATTTCATTCTGCAGATGAAGGGGCACCCGACGTGGAGGTAACTTGCTTTGCATCCCCAATACCAATCTGATGCCAAGCTAAATGGGTCCGACCTAAATCAGTCTCACCCATACTGAAGACTGACTGATGGCGCTCAAGTAGCTCAAACACAACAGCCCTCTCAAACTGTCCCAAACTCTTCTGCCATATCCCAAACTGTTCCACCAAGGAGTGAATAGACCACCGTGTGCTACTTTCCTCTCTTTTCCCACTGACCTCATTATCCTCATGTTCTACTTTAACCCTAGTACATACGCCCAAACACAGGTCTCACAAATTTTAGAGATTAAAGCCCGGTAAAGGCTGACGCATGCGCGATTCACGCTGCAGGTGCTCACGCCGCCATGTAGGGTCAAATACTGGCCGCTAGCGGCCAAAGAGTAACCCGTAATACTTTTAGAAGGTTACCACTACAAACTTCACTCCAAGGTTTTACAATGAACCTTTAGGCCTACCGCCGGACCTACACGCTTTTCAGCCTACCTCCTCTAACATTTAATTATTAAAACTAACACACACACACCAGATATAGACAATGAGCAATTTAAAACCAGCAACTTAACACGTCGCCAACAAGACCCTTCCCCGGGGTCTAAACTCCCAGGACGATACCAAAAGTCGTTCTGTCCAGCCAAGCTTGCTTCTCCCTTTTATCAATCACAGGTTCAGACCCGAGTCAGAAGCCCTGCCTCCACATTCATGACACTCTCCCCCTCCTTACATTTACATTTACAGCATTTAGCAGACGCCCTTATCCAGAGCGACTTACAAAAGTGCTTTGTAATCTTCCTAGGAGATAGAACCTCATATTAGTACAAGTAAACAATAGCTCAATAGCTCCTTAACGCAACAGACTCATCCCCGTGTCACCACTATCACATCTCATAATGCTTAACCCACACTGGTGGCCTCCTCTGACGTCTTCCCTCCATAATCCTACACCCCCAATTCTCCAAATTCTCTGGCAAACTATTTAATTGTCCCACTACAGATTCAACCATAGTCCTTGTCTCCATTCCACCACTTGACAGTCCGGCATCTGCTCGGAGACTTCCACGACTTGCCAATCCTGCCTCATTACCTATTTGAGGGCTTCCACGACTTGACAGGTCCGCTTCATCACCTGCCTGGGGACTCCCATGACTTGACAATCCTACTTCCCCCATAGTCTCTGGGGCACTTCCTCCGTTTTCCTGTCCATCCATGATCTCCCGTCTGCGATGAACCCAGCTTGACCCCCAAGACATCTCTCTCTGGCAGTTCGAGCTTTGCCATCTACGAGACCGTCGCTGTGGTTCACACATGGCCATTATATTATTGTATTATTATATTATTAATATATTATGTATATTGTATCAGTCTATGGGTGTGATTTCAGACACACCCTCAGGCTCGGCGCTGCTATCCTTGTGATAAGAAACTGTGTTCACCTATATCGATGATGCAAGCCCTTTAGCTTGCATCCATTTTGTTTAGCTCCCCCTGCTTTCTGCTTCCCACCCAGGGGGGACCTGCTGGTCTGTCCTCTATATATACACCGCTTCCTGTGCACTTCCTTGTCTGGCTTCATCACACTATGGTTGTCCTTGGCTCCTGTGTCCTGATCCTTCTTGCTGGTTTGTCTCCTTTGCTTTGTCTTGTAACTTTGTGCCTTAGTCTCTGTTTCTCTGTGTCCTTGCTATTAGTTAGATGTCTTTGGTTTAAGTTGTGTGTATTAGTAGTCTTGTTGTCGTGTTCAGTTAGCCTTCCTTGTTTGTTAGCATTGTTAGCTTGTTCCATGTGTTAGATGTTTGTTGCGTTACTGATTATTCTTAGTTTATGTCTGTGTAGTTTGTTTGTATGTTTGAACACGTGCACTGTAAATAAACCCGTCTTACTTGCATGTACGTCTGCCTCCCTTGTCCCAAGCGTGACAGAAAGCAAGACCATACAAAGGACGTAGTGAGTGTTTCCTCAGTCCTTCGTGATATGTGGTCATCATAAGTATCCATGATAAGTATCCGGAGGACTATTTAAAGTGGGAGTACCAGCCTCCCTTAACTCAGCTCAGCCTGGACTCTGAAATGGAGATTTCCTGTTCTGCCGATATCCTCCAAAGTCTGGACAGTGGAGCCTCTCGTGCAGCCAGGAGGTGCCACCGGAAGCGGAGGACCACGCCCGCTACCTCAGCCCCTGAGCCCACACCCGCTACCTCAGCGCCTGAGCCCACGGATCTGGCTGGGTTCAGCACTCACCCGCCCCAGTGGAACTCCTGCACCTCCGCGTTCAATTCTGACCCCAGATTTCTTGGCCATGACAGAGGCTCAACGTGCACTTCAGGGGATCGTGAAACTCCTAAGTACGGCCAGAAGGGCGATGGAGTTCGCAGGGCAGATTGCTTAGGGGTCGGAGGTGGCGAGGCTGATTCCGTATTTATTTGCCGTACTGGGAGCTGTCGATTCGGTGGTAGCCCAGGGACTGGCCATTACTGGATCGTGGGTCAGCCCACCTGCAGCACCTTCGGAGAATGTCCAGAGTGTCAGCCTCAAAGATCGTCCACAGAACGCCCGACTCGGAGGACGTCCAGAGTGTGCCCTCCCCAGCGAATGTCCTGAGCGCGCCCGTCTTGGAGGACGTCCAGAGCACGCCTGTCGCAGAGATCGTCCAGTGCGCGCCCACCTCAGAGATCGTCCAGTGAGCACTCACCTCGGCGCCCGTCCAAATGTCTGTCAAGTCAGCGCCCGTCCGTAAAGGTGTCAAGTCGGCACCTGTCTGAAAGTTTGTCAAGTCGACGCCCTTCCAAAGAGGTGTCAAGTGGACTCCCGGTAAGGGGAACTCCATTTCTGTGGCTGCCGGCGGGCTGGCTTTCTCGTCGGGTCCGTGCCCTCCTTCCGGCCTCCCACCGCCCACCCGTGTCAGTTACGGTGGCCCGGATCTCCAGCGGCACAACTATGACTCGAGCACCACCGGCCTGACGGCTACATCGATCGCCAGCAGCCCGAGGTCGAGGCCGATCGTCAACAGATCTGCTTCCCACCAAGTACGTCCTCCTCCCTTGTCCTCCCTTGTCCCGAGCGTGACATCACCTCAGTGGTTAAAGTTTCACTTCATACTCACTTATGTTATGTCTTTATTTTTAACTTATTTCATGTCTTGATCAAATAAAATCGTTTCATAAGGAAAATAGAACCCATGCCGTTCAACCTGCCGTGCTGACTGCGTTTGTGGCTGAGGATGTACATGACGTCACCACGGCCGAGAGTGCATGTGACTGAGAGTGCATGTCTGCAGCCAGACTCTATTGGAGAAAGGTGGGATTGCTGCAAAACTCTGCACGCAGTTCTGTTTCAGGCAGTTATGTATATAATTACAGGTGTGGTCTGATTAGACACTGGGGCTTGCCACAAGACGGCGTAAAATGTTTCAGCAAGGGTTTCCCAGGAATGTCTCTGACAGATTGCAATACTTCCCTGGCTTTGCCGGTTGCCAGATTTATTGCTTAACGTGTATTTATTATTTAAAAATGTAATTAGCAGATGCAATTAGCACATTGGAATTGGTCTGGACTCAGTTCCAAGTTCATTTTTTTTTAGATGTATGCTCCTTTTGTATGCAAGACAAATACCAGCATAACCGGTTTAAGGACCATTTCTCCAGTCATTATTTATCCTGTAAAGGCTGTTGGATGGGACTGAAAGCTTAAATGGATACTTGGTGAGTGGCAGCAGCATGTCAGAGGATTGTAAAAGACTTGGAGCCAGTAGCCCTGCTGGAAAGCAGTGAGACTGTTTCATTATACCTTATACCTACAGAGCTGTTATTGTAGAGGAACCTGTCTTGCTGTGCTGTGCTTTGTTTTTGTTTTTAGTTGTTGTTGTTTTGGGTTAGGCATGTATGACAAATATGGGACGTGTAAATAGATGGAAATATGCTTACTATATGGCTAATGTTACTATGGTTCATGTTACTTCTAAATGTTCAAGTTTATCTTTGTGTCTGTTGCAGTCTGTGTGTACTTGTGAATTTCCTTTGCATCAGGAATTGGCAAACCCCTTTTTCTGTTAACCTCACTCTTTGTTCAAAGTTAAACACCTTCATCTCTAGCTTTTAAAAACATCCTCTTGCCATTTAGTTTAAGAGCTGCTAAGAGGAAACCTTAATGCAAAAAGAGACCAAGCTAGCCCACCAACACAGTGACCCACATCTGAGTCTACAGTGGTGTTTGAAAGTGTGTGAACCCTTTAAAATGTTATATATTTCTCCATAAATATGACCTAAAACATCATCAGATTTTCACACAAGTCCTAAAGGTAGACAAAGAGAATCCAGTTAAACAAATGTGACAAAAATATTATACTTGGACATTTATGCATTTATTGAGGAAAATGATCCAATATTACATATTAGTGAGTGAAAAAGTATGTGAACCTCTAGGATTAGCATTTAATTTGAAGGTGAAATTAGAGTCAGGTGTATTCAATCAATGGGATGCCAATCAGGTGTGAGTGGGGATCTATCAAAGTCTGCTCTTCATAACACACGTTTGTGGAAGTGTATCATGGCACGAACAAAGGAGAGTTCTGAGGACCTCAGAAAAAGAGTTGTTGATGATCATCAGGCTGGAAAAGGTTACAAAACCATCTCTAAAGAGTTTGGACTCCACCAATCCACAGTCAGACAGATTGTGTATAAATGGAAAAAAATCAAGACCATTGTTACCCTCCCCAGGAGTGGTTGACCAACAAGGATCCAAGAGCAAGGCGTGTAATAGTTGGTGAGATCACAAAGGACCCCAGGGTAACTTCTTAAGCAACTGAAGGCCTCTCTCACACTGGCTAACGTTAATGTTCATGAGTCCACCATCAGAAGAACACTGAACAACAATGGTGTGCATGGCAGGGTTGCAATGAAGAAAGCCACTGCTCTCCAAAAAGAACATTGCTGCTCGTCTGCAGTTTGCTAAAGATCACGTGGACGAGCCAGAAGGCTATTGGAAGAATGTTTTGTGGACGGATGAGACCAAAATAGAACTTTATTGTTTAAAAGAAAAGCGTTATGTTTGGAGAAAGGAAAACACTGCATTCCAGCATAAGAACCTTATCCCATTGGTGAAACATGGTGGTGGTAGTAACATGGATTGAGCCTGTTTTGCTGCATCTGGGCCAAGACGGGTTGCCATCATTGATGGAAGAGTGAATTCTGACTTATATCAGAGAATTCCAAAGGAAAATGTCAGGACATCTGTCCATGAACTGAATTTCAAGTTTTATTGGCTAAAAAAATAAACCCTCAATAAAACTGGCTCCCTCACACTTCAATTGATGCTGTCACACTCCTCATGATCTCCTGGCCCTGTCTTTTAAAATGTGGGTGTTACGCTTGGTTCCCTCTGTCCTGATTCTCATTGTTATTCATGTATTTTGTCTTCCATATGGTTCTTCGGTGTTAGACGTTACATGTCCTATCTCATTGGAAGAGTCTTTGCTTCCTTGAAAAGTCATGTACACTCACTGCTAAAAACATAAATAATAATAATACAAAATCACCAAGTAGGAGTAGTTGGAATCGAATTAAACTTTCTATGAATGAATATAATCATGATATATGTGTGATTACATTATTAGAGTTAAAGGACGACTTTATTGGGGAGACTGTACAATTGAAAGGAGGCTCTAGTTACCCTGTTAGGCCGCCTCTAGTCGGGATATAAGGTGAGACACGGTTGGGCATGTAGTCATACAGGTTCCATATGGAATCCTGCAGCACATTTGCCCACAGATGTTGCAGCTGGGCCTGTAGATCCTGCATGTTGTAGTTTCCTGAAGTTGACGTAGCAGCTGGTCCCATATATCGGTTGGCGATAAATCTTGGCAAAGGAATTGTTGCACTCTAGCCTTGATTCCTAATAAACCCTTGCTCTATCTGGGCGAGCATTATCCTGCTGATTCAACACATGGCCACAGAATGTCCTGCATATTGCTGATCTATTAGTGTCCCTCGTATCACTATTAGAAATGACCGACTGCCATATGTGATGGCTCCCCAGATCATCAAACCAGCAGTTGGGACAGTGTGTCACTGCACAGTAAAGACAGGACTGAAATGCACAATGCCTCTATACTTGAACCCGACCATCATCAGACTGCAAACAGAACCTAGATTTTTCACTAAACACAATACGGTTTCAGTCCGTCGCAGTCCAAGTGTCTTGTTCACAACACCACTGCAAACGAAGGTGACAGTGGCTGGGTGTCAGTAGCAGGACACACAATTGCCCCGTGACAACAAATTTCCTTCTGCCAAACACCTGGAAATGGCCGGGCAGAGACAGCGTCAGGGTCCGTGCCCTGCCCCCGGTTTCTGTTTGTTTTTGCGGTTGTGGGCAATTGGGACTACATCACCCACAATCCCTTGTGGGACCAAGATGGCCGCAGATCCTGACTAGACACTGAACCTTGTTTTCATTTCTGTGACTCTGTTGGCTTCTGGACTTAATTGCTAACCGCGTGCAGCTGGGATTCCTTTTATTTAAGCTCCTTGTTTTCCCAGCTGCATTGCGGTAGCATTATCTCGGCTTCTGTCATGCGTTTGTGTGCACGTCATGTCATGCTTTGTGGATTCTGCTATGCTCTGCTACGCTATGCTATGCTGAGCCTCGTTATTGTTGACTTTTCTGTTTTTTTTATTATTTATGTTATTATTAATAAACCTTTTTATTTTTACTGGAACCTGTAACCTCGTCTGCCTCCTTATGCCGCAGCATAACAGAATGCTACCGCCAAACAGGCAGACGGTGAGTTCCAGATCCATGCCATGCTTGCTGGTCCAATTTGACGGGGATCTGAATCGGTGCCTGCAGTTTGTGCAGTTGCATTTCCGAACCGTTAGCACCGCCTGGCTCTGTCTCTGAGCATGTTGGTTCAGTTTCTGTGGCGTTAGCACTGCCTAGCTCAGTTTCTGAGCATGCCGCGCCCCTCAGCTCTTACTCCGAGCCGTTAGTACTGTTTAGTGCTACACCTAATCTGGTTTGTTCCGTTTCCGAGCCGTTGGCACCACATAGTTTTGTACCTGACCTCTCAAGAGAGGCCTCCCCAGAGGTCGCCTGCTCAAGTGAGGCCTCCCCCGAGGCAGCCTGCTCAAGTGAGGGCTTCCCAGAGGCGGTCTGCTCAAATGAAGCCTTCCCAGAGGCTGTCAGCTCGGGTGAGGCCTTCCCAGAGACCATCAGCTCAAGAGAGGCCTCCTCTAAGGCCGTCTGCTCAAGGACGACCTCCCCAGAGGCCATATGCGCAAGTGGGACCTTCCCAGAGGCCGCCCATTCCAGTGAGCACTTGCCTGAGGCCGCCTGTTTCCAGGAGATCCGTTCAGAGGACATCCAGAGCACGCCACCTGTTTGCCCTGTTTGCAAGTCGGACCCTTGCCCTTCTTCCGGCCTGCTGCCACCCACCCGTGTCAGGTGCAGTTGTCCTGATGGTCAAGTGCCTGGTGGTGAGCATGACCCTCCGAGGGCCGACCCAAGAGGAAGCCCCTGGACATTCCCAAGCAGTTCTGGGGGGAGGGGACGTGTGAGTCCGTGGACAGACTCCTTAAGGGGGGAGCACTGTCAGGGTCCGTGCCCCGCCCCTGGTTTCTGTTTGTTTTTGCGTTTGTGGGCGATCAGGACCACATTGTCCACAATCCCTTGCGAGACCAAGATGGATACAGATCCTGACTAGGCACTGATCCTTGTTTTCATTTCTGTGACTCTATTGACTGCTGGACTTTACTGCTAACCACACGCTGCTGGGATTCCTTTTATCTAAACTCCTCGTTTTCCCAGTTGCTATGAGGCCGCATTATCTCGGCTTCTGTCGAGCGTTTGTGTGCGCATCACATCATTCTTTGTGGATTCTGTTATGCTATGCTATGCTATGCTATACTAGGTTATGTTATGCTATGCTGTGCTGAGCCTGCCGCTTTTCGCCACAGCAAGCCTCGCCACGCCAAGCCTCGCCACATCCAAGCCATGTTCACGCCATGCCGATTCAAATTTCGCTGCATTATATCCCACTGTATTTAGTTTAGGTTGTGTGTTCCTTCTGTTTTCGTTCAGCTACCACGCCAGGTTTTAGTTTGGTTTGTTGTGTTAGCCTAGCGTTGGCTGGTGCTCTCCCATTTTCAGCTACCATGCCACGTTTGTTTTAGTTCGCTTTGTTTATCTTAATTGTTGCTGTTTTGTCGACTTTTCTGTTTTTTTATTATTATTAATAAACATTTTTATTTTTTACTGGAACCTGCAACCCCGTCTGCCTCCTTATGCCACAACGTAACAGACAGGGGTTTGTGTTTAAGGTCCCATGTAGAGGCATGTCTAGCAGTCAACGATCTCTCACCAAGAGGTACACTACCGAAAAGTAGTCTCTGAGAGCCTTTTTATAGGGCAGTGGGGGAAGCACTTTCATGCCCTCTTGTGGCAAGACCCAGTGTCTAATCAGACCACACCGGTAATCATTTACATTGCAACCTGAGACAGAACTGTAGGCCGAGCTTTGCACCAATCCGACATTTCTATCTGAGTGTGTTATACTTTTTTGGCAATGGTTATATTTTGTTATTATTATGAGACAGCTGGGGCATCACACAGCCACAGTTGGCTGTGTCTGAGGGCAGAGAAGCCTGAGGAGATCACCTTGTTGGAGATCACCTTGTTGCAACATTGACTCCTACTGAGCCCTGCGAAGCTCTGGTGCCCCCTGCTCTGGTAACATCCTCACCTGCATCCTGTGAAAACCAGGATAGGCACCAGTCCCTGCTAGACACTGCAACAACGGAGACAAATAAGTAATAAAAGCATCAATAGTTAAAATTCTGCAAGCTTTAATAAATCTGAAATATAAATTGACTGGTGGCACCAGAAATAGATTCATATGGAGAATGGAAGATTAGAGGCGGTCCTCGACTTACGACGTTGATCTGTTCCTATGTCTCGTCGAAAACCGATTTTCGGTGTAAGTTGGAACATACGTACATACTGTACGTAAATAACATACTGTAAGCACTTATCCTATCCTAACACCTATCCTAACACAGTAATTACCAAAAAACGAGCCACGTAACCGTGTATTCTTCCGCTGCGCACACCAAACACGAAGTTCGCGGTACGACGGTTACGACGCAAAACCACTTAAGTTGAAACAAGGCTTTATACAGTAAATGGGAGATGTGTCGTAACCACGAAACACCGTAACTCGAGACTGACGTAACCCGAGGACTACCTGTATTCACAGCTCCTGAAGTATTGGTACCCTTGAAAAAGTAAAATGGTTATAAAATGTTCTTGCAGTTAATTAGCTTCCCCTCACACAGAGAATATGAAAATCTCACATTTAACGGAAGATACCCCTTGAGCAATGCAGGATACAAGAACCAAACACTGTCTCTACCTGAGCTGAAACAATCAGACAGGTTTCATTAATGAGCCTGTTACATACAGTAGTGTGCAAAATGTACTGTACTACAATTACAGACTGTAGTCCATCTGTTTCTCTACATCCTTTGTTCGTCCCCTTTGCTCTGTTCTCTAATGGTCAGGACCCCCACAGGACCAGCACAGATCAGGTACTACATCCCTAAATCAGAAAAACTTGAGACAGTATGGAAAATGCAAATAAAAAAATATTCATTGTTTCGTACATTTCCTTTTACTTGTATTTCATTGCAGACAGTATGAACCTGAGATATTTCATGTTTTGTCTGGTCAACTGCATTTCATTTGTTAATAAACATCCATTCCTGCATATCAAGCTTGCAACACATTCCAAGAACATTTGGGACAGGGGCAATTTA
Organism: Ancistrus triradiatus; assembly: GCA_025084515.1. NCBI lineage: Eukaryota > Metazoa > Chordata > Actinopteri > Siluriformes > Loricariidae > Ancistrus > Ancistrus triradiatus. Next base: position 17,645 of record JAJAGP010003731.1, on the reverse strand, counting down.
GGTCTAGTAATGAACTTTCTAGTAAAAAACTACTTAATGATGTGATTTCAAACAGGTGATTATAATCATGAAGTGGTGCACAAGCAGCATCCAGGAAAGGTTGAGTAAAGATGGGCAGAGGCTGTCCAGTTTATCAACAAATGTGTGAGAAAGTTAGTGAAATGTTTTAAAACAATGTTCCTCAAAGAAATATTGGAAGGGATTTGCATATTTCAGTCCTAACTTTTTCTGATGTTGCTTGTTTTTCATTTTCTTGTTGATAAATGCATGGACGTCCCTGTGAAAGATGACGTCTTGAAGGCAGCTTATGTTGCTCTAAAATCTTTTTTTTTTGTACTTTTCTGCTGCATCAAGTGTAAATGACCTTTGCCAAGGGCCCTGACCCGACCCCATACCATGACAGAGCCTGGCTTTTGGCCTTGTTGCTGTTAACAGTCTGGATGGTCCTTTTCGTCTTTGGTCCGAGCCCAGAGAAGTCAGTGTCTGCAATGGACACAAGTCCAGCACAGCACACACTAACACAACACCACTACATCAGTATCAGTGCAGTGCTGAGAATGATCCACCACCCAAACAGTACCTGATCTGTGCTGGCCCTGTGGGGGTCCTGACCATTAGAGAAGAGAGTAAAGGGGACGAACAAAGGATGGAGAGAAACAGATGGACTACAGTCTGTAATTATAGAGCTACATAGTGCAATGAGCACTGTAATTTAAATAAAGAATAAGCTCATTTAAAATGATGAATGTAGAATGCATAAGACAGAACTGTATGTAAAATTAAAACTCATAATCAAATGGAATTATTAATCAAAGAGTTTTCATTTCTCCTTCATCTTCTACAAGGCATGACCTTCTTCCTCCAGTTACAAACTGCTCAAGTAAATTACAATCACTGGAACTCTTAAAAATATAATTTTTAACCTGGCTCTTCTCAGGTTTATGTCTCACAGGGTGCTTTTTCTTTCACAAGTCTCTAAATTAAGGTTAAAAGCCTAATAACGTTGTAATTATATATAAATGCATATAATGACAGCTTTTTCACATCCACAGCATTCCAGTTTTTACATTCACAGCACCATTCACACACTTAACAGGATTTCTCTTTTTGAGGTGGGAACAATCAACCCTAGATCTAATTTCAGGCAGCTGGTCTGCAGTTTCTCACAGTGTGATTTTCTCAGAAATTGTTCCATATTACAGGTCTGAATCAATGGATTCTACACTTTCTCCTGTGCTTCTTTCAGGCTTAAAGGCCTTTTCACACGGAGTCCAATTTTTAAATACAAAAAGAACACACTTTTATTAACGCTGTACTTCACACCGAGTCCGAAACTGATAGACTGCGACGCTGCGAAAAATTGTAAGGCAGAAAAAATGTCATCCTGCGCGTAGCAGAGCACAAGAGCTTACAGGACGAGCAACACGCTGACTCTAAAACCATGGATATTAAAGAAAAGATGTGGTGGAATATAACTGTAAGGCTGGAGAATGATGGTGATAAAGCTCACAGGGACTGGATGGAAGCGTTTGATTATTTATTTAAGTGCATTCTAATCTGTTCTCGCCCACAAAAAACACAAACTAGAGCTTCCTGCACTCATCTCCGCTTGTGTTTCTGTTTTTTTTTTTTTTAAGTTGACGATGTGAAAAAGACACGTTGAGACACATTAAGAGAATGGAAATTAAAGAAAGCAAAAGTGGACAGGGAGTTTTCAGAGAGTTTAGACAAAAAACACATCGGATTTGGTGTGAAGGTCCCACACATTAACAATCACATCTGTTTTTTTCTTGCATAAAAATCGGACTCGATGTGAAAAGGCCCTCATCCTGGCATTTCTGCCAATGATTTAAATCCGACTGTACCATATACAGATATCAGTGTAGAATTAGTCACTGGCTTAGCTGTTAAATCTACAAAGAGAAGATCTCCCCACCACGATGGACATATTTAGATTTAGATTTCCAGTGTTATGTGTATATTTACTAATCCAGAGTAATGATACAATCTAACAGGAGCCTTGCTCATGGATCCAACATTGGCAGTGCTTTTTCCCTACATCCATTTTAAGTGGTGCCATTAATTTGTCCAGCATTTGCTCTTAGGGGCAGCAACACTTTTTAATACTCAAACATGTAGGAGTGGCAATACTTCTTCAAACCTGTGATATCAGATATGCCAAAACATTTTCAACATGTGTTGCAGGGGTGCCAATAGTTTATCCTACATATGTAATTAGGGTTATTGATGCATTGGTACCATTTCTGTGTCAGTGGATGTGACTCAGTTCTATTGGTTTCGCTGGGCAAATACTTTTTGGTTGCCAATTCCTTTTTTTACTTTTTTTGCCAATTTTGTTTCTTTTTTTTCAGAAACTTTCTTTCATTCCTACAGTTAAAAACGTTGGCAAAAATCTCATTACTTATTTAGTATTGTAATTGTAATCAAAACACATAGCAAGTAACAGAGCAATAACTAGAATAGTTATAATTATTATTATTGTGTTGCACCAATTGATCGATGCCGATTGACTGATCAGTTTCATATAAGCAATTCTGTTGTGGTCACATTTAGCCTAAATTTGTGCACTTGTGACGCCGACAGTGACACTAACACAGCCATACATGAACAGCACAGTGCTCTGACTAACGTTAATTCAGAATTCATGTTACATGCCGCGGCCGAAGCGAGGGCAAACTACATTGCCCACAATCCCGCAAACAGGGAAGATGGCCGCGGCCACATCTGGAACTCGTTTGCATGGATTACGGACGCTATTTAAACCGAACGCTCTCACCAGTGCGTTGCGGGAGCATTGCAAGCGTTTTTGTCGTGGCTTCTCGTTCACGGTTTACCTTGTGGATTATCTGTCGTTGCCATTCGCCCATGGGGACTGTGTTTGCTGCAGATTCTCCGGCCTCTGGACTCTGGTGTTCGCTGCATCCCAGTTTTCCCTAGTTTATGTTGTTGTATCCTGCCTTAGCCTAGCCCCAGCCGGTTTCCGTTCTGCACTTGTAGCTTCTACCCTAGTCCTGTTCGGTTAGCTGTGTTTCTTTTAGTTCTGTTTGGGATTTTTAGTTCTGTTTGGGATCGGTTGTCACCTATTGTAATTATTGTTTCCACTGTTTGCTCTGCCATTTCGTTGTCTCGGAATCCTGAAAGTAGTCGTGGAGCCTATTTCTGTGCCTGGGGAACACCTTGTTTAATAAATCATTACCCTTTGAACTGGGACTTGCATTCGTCTGCTCATGCCTCGCTGCCCCCGTAACAGAATGCTCCCGCCACGCCAGCAGATGGTGGGTCTCAGCCCCATGCCATGCCACCCGGATCCCTTTGGCAGGGACCCTGGTAGATGCAGATTATTTTTGGACAAGTGCAGGTCTTTTCTCTCTTTTTTTTCTGTTTGTCCACAGGAGGACCTGCTGCGTGCTGTGGCCCTCTCCCTCAGAGACAGAGCCCGGGAGTGGGCTCTTGAACACTGGCCGCAGTTCACGCAGGGGACCGTGGATCAGTTCCAGGGGGCACCTGAGGCTGAATTCGGCTACTGCCCTACCAAGCTCCGCTGCCCTCTTCTTGTTTGCCATCTCCGCGACCCCCAGCTCGCGGGTTGTCGGGGAAAATGGGTCGGCATCAGGTTTAAGCCAGTCGAGTGTGCGCTCCCTTCGGAGACCGTTCAGAGTGTCTTCCTCCCTCCGGAGACCCTCCAGAGCACGCCTTCGCCCATCAGTAACATGACCTCTGTCACCGAGGATGTTGAGATCATCGCCTTGCTCGCTGAGATCGCCCGGATAGCTGCCTCGCTCGTTGAGACCGTCGAGTGCGCCACCTCGCCCGCCATGGACGTGGAGACCTATACCTCGCTTACAGAGGTCGCCTGGAACGCTGCCTCCCTCGCTGTGGTCACCCAGAGCGCCGCCTCGCTCATCGAGCTTGTCCAGTTCGCCTCGTCGCTCCTTTTGCCTGCGAGGCCCTGAAAGGGAGCCTTGAAAATGAGCCGTTAGCGGCATGTAATCCTGAATCCAAGCACGCTAGCCCCTTTCCTGAGATAGCCGCGCATCTTATTCCCGTTAATGACCCGCTCCATGTCAGAGTTCGCTAGCCCATTTTTCAAGCCCACCGCGCAATAAAATAAAATCACATAAATAAAATCAGAATCATCCGGTCGTGTATTTAAAAATCGGAATAGAAAATTGAAATTGGTGCCTCTCTATATCAATCTTATAGTTCATGATACATTAACTTATGATGGATTTGGTGAACATAAACATAAATCAGGAAGCACCTGTACTATACAGCTCCATTAATGCACATAACGTGGATTTTCTGGGGGTCTGGAACGAATTCATTCAATTTACATTATTCCTTATGGGAAACATTTGCTTGATACTCGTCATTTTCCACTGTATCTCCATTACTATTACTATTACAATACCATTAGTGTTATGATTTATTTTGATTATTTGCTCATTATTATTACTGCTACACAAATTGTTCCCAGTTTAATCTATTTTGTAATCTTATTGTGATATTCTAAAGTGTATTTTAATCCCTTTAGTTTAGTCTAAAACTACCGTAAATATCCAAAACCTCTATGTAAGAAGAACGTTTAGCCCCTGTGCGTTAGCCTAGCGCTCAGATCCTATCTTTAATCTGTTAATCTATAAAAACAGCCTGATTAAACTTTTACTAATGATTGATTAATGATTAAAGACTTGTTTCAAATCTTACTTGATCCTTAGTGATGGTGAAAGAGTAATAATCTTTAACAGGAGCAGGGCCCTGTGCACCGATCTCAAGCAGCACCTCTCCTAACAACTGCGCCATGACGCTGCCGTTTCCATAACAACCGCGCCCTCCGGCTAGCGCCAGTAATTTGCACCTTAAGTTTGCTTCCTTTTCCCTGTACAATCCCAGTATAATTATTTTATTTTTCAGTTTTGTACTTTAAGAGACCTCCCACGGAATGATTTGCAGCTTGCATAGATGCCAGATTTACTTCATCTGCACGGAGCTATTCAGCAGTGTGAGCTTATAAAAGTCTGCTTTTTAACAATAATACAGTACAAAGAAATAATACGTAGTGTACATTAAATAATCATATGGTCAGAAATGAAAATCAACGGCCTTCTGGTTTAATTATCAACTTTGTCAACCACTAACTACCCCTGTTGAGCTGATGTATAGGTTGTTATTTCCTACCGTCTTTGTTTGAAGATGTGGAAAATCTAAAACCTTTACATACACAGGATAACCGGTCTACATGGCTACAAAAAAATGTAGTGAAATACAAATTCAATCTATTGAATGCTGTTCTGACACTGCCAAAATTATACATGCCCCATTATCTCCGGAACTGTAAGGTTTGATTCAAATCAAATGCACTCTGGTGGCTTATCCTGGTATGTAAATTAAATCACAGGAAGCATTTTTACTCTAAATTCACCAAGAGAGATTTTATGACTACATACATTTCGCTAGAAGGACGTTTTCCACATGAACAGCCAAACCAGTAATGGTTTCTATTATTCTATATGGAATATATACATATATGTAGACGTATTTCCATCAGAAGAACACTTCCCAGAGCAACACAACTAAGTAGATATATCAGCATTAAACCCATTTACACGTGCATATGGGGAAAGAGACAAAAATATAAGGATCATTTTTGCTGAAAAAAAGAAGCTTTTATTTATTGAAAAAAAAAAGTACCTCGGTGAAGTTTGTATGTCCCCCCCTTGTCCACATGGGTTTACGCCGGATTTCCTCCCACAGTCCAGAGACATGCATGTTAGCCTAATTGGTGTTTCTAAAGTGCCCTAAGTTTTTGAGCGTGTGCCCAACCATGGATTGGTGCCCTGTCTGGAGTTGCTCTCACCTTGAGCCCTGTGCCGCCAGTTAGGTACAGGCTTTCCTGCAACCCTGACCAGGAATAAGCGAATAAGAAAATGAATGAATTATTTAACTAATAAAGAAATAACGATTTATTTAGTCTCCCTGTTAATATAACAGTCTTTAATCTAATGGGAAGGATTTGCTCTAGCTGTTGAAACATTGCTTTGGTTTTGGATTTGGTTGTGTTTTAGCCTACTGAGGTCAGGTGCTAGTGATGGTTGATTTATTCTGGATCCCAAACTCCACTTTAACTTATCCCAAAGATATTGGATGGAGCTTCTTTAAAACAGTTCTCACACTGTTCCAGTCCACTGGGGCTCTATAACCCTCTATTGCTCCACAACCCAGTGGACCATAGGATAATATAAGTCTGGTGACTCAGAAGGTTACAGCTCTGGGTCACTGATCAGAAGGTTGAGGGTTCGAGTCAAACTGCTTCTGAAGTGCTCTTGAGCAAGACACCGAACTCCGAATGTGATCGTCGGGCGCCGTGGATAACGTTGTCCACCGCTCCCTGAATGTGTGTTCATTGCCCTCTAGTGTATGTATTTGTGTATTTCACAAAAACATGTTCACGTTTTTTGGATCAAATAAAAAAAATGTTTGAAAGAAAAAAGGCTTATAATGTCGACAAATACAAGAGAAAAAGGCAAGACTACAATTGGTCCAGGCGCCCCCCCACACACGGCACAAAACACTAAGCAATCACACACACACACACACACACACACACACACACACACACACACAAACAATAGAAATATATAAATATATAGTAAAAAACAACAACGAACAAAAAAAATGTGTTTATTCTTCTTTTTACAATATAGCAAGAATCCACTAAGCCAAACATTCCCATGTTTAATGCACACACCAGCATAAGTCACCAGAGTAGCCTACGCCTGATTTTAATCAAACCTCAGTGTTCCTGAGATGGGGGTAATCATTTCTGCAGGGCTCAGAAGAGAACTGCTACATGTAAGCTACTCCGGCTATAATTATCCCTCCTGCTGAGTTAAGAGCTTCCAGTGGTTTAATGTACAACCCAGGATACGTGCATTTGATTTGAATAAAACCTTACAGTTTCAGACATAATGGGAGTGTGTAAGTTTGGAAGGTGTCAAAACAGCATTAAATATTTTGAATTTGTATTTCAAAGTAAACGATTTATCTTTATCATGTGTATGTGTAAGTTTTGGAGTTTCCACATCTCCTAACAAAGAAATATAGCCTACTGTAATAGCCTACTTCAGCTCAATATATATACGGGTCATCAGTGGTAGATGGTGGTGGCCAGAGTTGAGAATTTAAGCAGAACTTTGTTTGTCATTCTTTGTTTCACTTTACACTATAATCTGGTGTTTACCGTGAAGAACATGTCAAGTGTAACACTTGAACCTGGGATTCTGGCAGGGAGTCGCCACCCCGTGCACAGGTCCACTGTTGCCAGATTGTATTACATACTCTCCTACGGGTGATTAATTAGATTATTTTGCATGTTTCCAGATTCAACTGATTTGCACCGACAGCGTTTGCAAGGTGTGGGTGAAATCAACGGTCAAAGTTGCCAAACAGGCCTGAATTATGCTTCTAGAATTTTCAAAATAGATTAGATAATTCGCTCTATATCTTTTGTTGCCAGATTGATTTAAATTTGCACTTTAAGTTTTGCAAAATTTACAGTACAAGCCTGTGGCTCCCCTACCCCAAAAATCTAACTGTTTGATATGTGTTTCATGATGTATAAGTAAAGTGTGACAATATAGATTTTGTATTTGTCCAAATGAAAACAGTGTATTAATAATTCAATTCAATGCACACTCACCAGGACTGCAACAAAAGACTTTTGACAGTCGAATAGTCGACTGATTATTGAAACGAATAATTGATTATTCAGATTATGGATCACTCAATTACCAAATACCGCTTATGTAGCTATCAGACTTTACATTTAGCTTGAGGCTGTTTTGCATTTGTTAACTAATAATGAAGACAATAAAGATGAATACCTTACTCAAAAATTCTGTGTTAATGAACTTTCCTCCAACACAAAATATTGTTTAAAAAAAACACCATACTGTATATTTTTCCTATCAAAATTTAAACCAGTGATGTGCAAAGTAGCAGCAATAAATTCAAACAACCCCAAACCAGTCAATCAGTATCTCCAGCCATAGACGTCGAGGTGCGTTCAAATTCGGCAAACACTGGTGAACGTTTGTGGCAAATACGTTCTCTATGAGCAGTTAAATACGAATGATTTTGTATAAACCTTCCATTTCAACAGTAACCCTTTGTCCAGCTCCTCTGTAAGTTCGCGGAGAACCACGTCCTGAAACTGTTCGCGACTGTTTGCAAACGTCCGCGGAGAACTCAAGGCCAACAGAAAACTGTATTTCTATTTTTGCCGAATCTGAACGCACCTGTGGCCTCGACGTTAAGGCAACGATGCTGTGTTTATGTGAACAGGCATTATTTATAATTACTTGAATCTCCGGTCCACCTCCATTAACGATTCAAGAGAATATGCATTTCGAAAGAGAAAATATTACACCTCATACCATGAAGTAGCTAGCACAACTAACTTAGCGAAACGACTCGTCTTCACGGAGTGAGCTGATGTGTTTGCTCTTCAGATGATCCAACATGGAGGATGTGCTAACTAGGGTCGGATTTACAAATATTGTATTGAGTTTTTTTTTCCTCAAAGTTAAGTGTGAAATGCTCCCACACTTGAGGATCTTCTTCTTGAGGCTGCCCTCCAGCTTTGTTAACTCCTATCTATGTGTAAAAGTATTCCAGACACTGTATAGAGTAGTTAAAAATCTTTAATGGCATTTATACATTTATATATATATATATATATATATATATATATATATATATATATATATATATAGATAGAGAGAGAGAGAGAGAGAGAGAGAGAGAGAGAGAGAGAGAGAGAGAGAGAGAGAGAGAGAGAGAGAGAGGAGACACAGACACAGACACAGACACACACACTCCCCTTCTTCAGAAGGATAACAAGGCTTTCATATCATAAATAACGCTGTTAGAGAATTAGGAATAGCGATGTGCGCAAGTTCTAGGCCTACGACACGATTGGTCATTGAGCAAAAGCCATAAATAGGGATGATGGATGAGGAGCACTTGCCGCCGGGAAGACCTTCAAGTCCCGTACAGTTCCTAATCCACCCTTCTGCACCTGATGGAGTTTTCGTAAATGTTTATGGTCATTTATTAACTTAGGGATGCAGCCATACTGGACTGATACCACGTGAGTGTACGGCACAGAGCCTCTCATATTCGCTGAAACGCTCTGTGTTTAAATGTAGATGCTCAAACCAAGTGTATTTGAGGAAATGCTCAAGACTTGGGGCATTCCTAAATGTTCTGTCCACCTTGTGTTGTGTTATTTTTCAGCTGCACTGTTATGGATGACTCTTTGATATTTTCCCTCTTAATTTCCACTTAGAAATGAACCATTTGATGTTGTCATTGCTTAACACTAAATAAGTTACTCCGTTTATTAGCAGTATCTCAGGTACACAAAAAAGTCCCTCATACTCGGTCTGAACAAAAGGTGTTAGTGCATCTGTATGCTTCTGAGAGTGTCTTAGGAACCGTAGTTGAGCTCAGGACATCTTCTCTTTTAGTCAGTGATGTGGTGCGTTAGAGGAACGGATTAGTAGAGGATCCAACCGTCGGGTACGGACCTGCCAGAGCTCCGCCCTGTCCAAAATACACATTTATGGATTAATAAATAAGATCATACTACATACTACGCAATCGGCATATACATTTTTATCCAATACAATCAGTGCTACAATCAACAGAATCATTTCTGTAAAGGATTTGCATAAATGTTGGTTCTACAGGACTGTGCAAAAGGCTTAGGCATTCTTTAGTTTTCAGTTTATATTCTGCTTATTCTTTATTCACGTTTTAGTGGTGTGTTATTGAGTGTTTAGCTGGTACGATTGGATCAGACAACAGTGGGAGATTTAAACCACCTGTCCACTCGCTGTCACTTTATTATAAATGTTCACCTTGTAGCTCCACCTTGTAGATGTAAAGTCAGAGACAGCAGCTCATCTTCTGTTTGTCATCCTCTAATCCTTCATCAGTGCTCACAGGATGCTGGTGGCTGGACATTTTCCCTGTGATCCCTATGTTAGGTAAAACAATCTATCCTGTACATCTGTAAGTTATTAAGCTCTAAAAAGCCAATTAACTCTTACATACAGTGTGCGCACGCAGACAAGCAAATGTTAATGATGCAACACGATAGGGAGCTTCTGTGTGTGTGTGTGTGTGTGTGTGTGTGTGTGTGTGAGAGAGAGAGAGAGAGAGCACGAGAGTGAAAAATATACAAATATACAGATGATTTATCTCACCATGAACAAGTTGCTGGAGACGGCGGGCGGAGCGTGACTCACCGGAGGTTTGACTGAACCGTACGCAGGAAATCGACCTGAGGAGGAAGAACAGTAATAAATATGCCGTCTGGCCACCCCTGACCAAACTGCACATTTCTGCAAAGGAACCATTACTGTTTATTTGATTAATGTGCAAAAGTTTAAGCTTCTTCTCGTCTACACTCAGTGTACAGGTATATAGCAACACCTGCTAAAATGTCAGGGCTGCAGGCCCAGGTGCTAACCCTGGAGAACAAGCTGCAGGAAAGGAGCAACTACCAGTTCATCACAGGGCCAGCAGGGGTCACTGTTGTAGTGCCCGGGCGACAATCTCACATGCATCTCTGTGATGCCCAGCTCAGCAACGAAAGGCCTTGAACCCAGCTCACTGCGGTGATGGGATGGCAAATTAACCTGCAGAACCAACCAAGTGCCATTATTATTATTATTATTATTATTATTATTATTACTGGGGCAGGGATGATGGTTCTACTGCAGCACTGAGGTTAATCCCCGCCACTTGGCCTCCTCCCTCAGGCACATCTTATACCAAACCAACTAACACAGACGCAGTAATATTTTTTATGACTCGCTAATAACAGCTACTGATATTTTCCATTTCTTTACCTGATGCAGACGATCTGTTATTGATCTGGAACGGAATCGTACACCGAGTCTGGAGGAATTGCAGAAGCTACGAACGGATTTGTGGAAGCTGTCCAAAAGAAAATAAGAAGAAATGAAGACGAGACAGCAGTTCTTTATGAGTGAGAGACCGTATCACGCGGTCTGATTTCTCCTCACCTGCAAAACTCTGAGGCATGCTGGGATGCACAGGCTGATGTGGAGCTGCTGTGGAACCGGGAGCAGCATCAAACACAGCACGCATTGCACGCACGCGCGCACACACAGACACATTAAAATTCTAAGAGTTATACACAATCCGTGAGCAGCAGCATACCGAGGGGTGGTGTATACATACCACGAGGAAGAAATTTCAAAATACTTTGTGTTTTTTCTATGTCTTCACAACTGAAGGCCTATTCACACCGAGTATGATTTTTTCCACACGAAATAAAAAAATTGTTGTGGTTTTTAACATAGTGGAACCTTCACGAGTTTTTTTCTCTAAAATCTCCTAGTTCGTATCTATTTTCTTTAATCTCCCTTCCCTTCATATTTCAGGTTTTCTCTGGTCCACTTCATTTCATTAGTTAATAATCATCCATTCCTGCATTTCAGGCCTGCAACACAATCCAAAAAAGTTTTGACGGAGCAATTTAGGGCTAGTAATGAAGAAAAAAAAACAACTAAATAATGATGTGATTTCAAACAGGTGATGATAATCATGATTTGGTACAAAAAACATATACAGGAAAGGCTGAGTCTTTGAGGAGTAAAGATGGGCAGAGGATCTCCAGTTTATCAATCAGTTCCTCAAAGAAAGATTGGATTTACATTTCTCCCTCTACAGTGCATAATATCATTAAACGATTCAAGGGATCTGGGGGAAATTCCGTACATAAAGGACAAGGGCACAAACCTAAATTGAATGAACTTTTTCTGATTTCATTTGCTTTATTCATGCTTTTAATCATTAATTACATACAAATATAGGCATAAAAAAAAAACAATCATTTGGGGGTGGGGAAGGAATTAATCCGACTTACTTCTTATGGGAAATCTTGATTCCGAATTTTAAAAAAAAAACAGTTTGAACAGCCTTCAGGAACCAATAAAGTTCGAATTCCGAGGTTCCACTGTATTTTCTTAAACCTCCATATTTTGGATTCAGCTTGTTGCTTGTCCTATAAGCTCTTGATGAGCTGTTCTGCCTGACAACCGAGCTCTGATTGGTCAGCCTGATTTTAACGCATCCAAACAGCGCAGAAATTGGAAAAGACTTCGATTATTAAAGATTTACGCATCGTGGTTCATGAGTGTGAAGGACGACATTAATATATGTGTGTTCTTTTTCAAAACTTGATGTGCGGGGGTTTTTCAGGGTCACTGTTGCAGTGCTGGGGGATAGTTCCCTATTCAGCCTCCCCTCCCTCAGGCATGGTCAATCGTGACTGTGTGATGAATACTACTACTAACAATAATAATAATAAAAATAAATGGAATATTCCGAGTTACCCCTGGGAGGTGGAGCTTAAAACACTGTCCAGTTCAGCCAGAGCAGCGTACCGGTCCTTTCCCTGACCACTGGGTAGAGGTGGAGCCGACACGCCCCCTCCTATAAACACACAACACACACCAGACATGTCAAAAGCATGGGTGTAACGATACACTCTCACGATTACTGACATTACATTTGATAAAAGACACTCCTTGTTCATTTCTGGTATAAGCAATGAAAAACAATACACATTTTCTTGTATAACTTTTTAGACAAAAAAAACAAACAAACAAAAAAAAAACATAGTCCCCTGCAATTAACAGAAATGACTAGAAGATGTTAAAACTGAACCAGGCTCCTCTACTGTAGCTTCACCCTGTCTTAAATAACCGAGTGAAAACAGCCCTTTTTTTTCTGAAAAAATAAAATTCAAAATAAAACAATTAAAAAATAATGTGTACTTTTCTTTTTAAAACGAGACACTCATACTTCATTGCATCTACGTCATGTTAACTGCTTCACATATTTTGAATTTTATGAGACGTTATCAGTAAGCCTTTTGCGTTTGTCCAAAAACAGTAGTTAAAAGCGAAATGCTTCGAATAAACTGACCATTATATCATGGCTGAAGGTTGCAGATGCCAGGAGTAGTGATCCCAAACCAGTAAATCAAACAGACCTGATGTACATATTGAAGATAAAGTTCATTCATCACCCGTCCTTGCATCAGCCGATGCTAGTTTAGACACAGGAGGCACGGCTATTTGTGCCACTTTATTACAAATATTTCTGTTAATGATTTTAGCCATCTGTAGGTTAATGCAAGTATTTTAAACATTAACTACCTTATTATTTATCATGAGGTGGAATCTCCATCTACAGGCGCCATAATGCAACTGCAGCCATTTAAGGCAATGGCTCCAGCCTCCGTCAGATACATCAAACTCCTCAGTTCATGATAAATTTAACTTATGACGGATTTGTCTGAATACAGTGGTGCTTGAAAGTTTGTGAACCCTTTAGAATTTTCTATATTTCTGCATAAATATGACCTAAACCATCATCAGATAAAAAAAGTCCTAAAAGTAGATAACGAGAACGAACACAGTTAAACAAATGAGAAAAAATATTATACTTGGTCATTTATTTATTGAGGAAAATGATCCAATATTACATATTAGTGAGTGGCAAAAGTATGTGAACCTCTAGGATTAGCAGTTAATTTGAAGGTGAAATTAGAGTCCGGTGTTTTCAATCAATGGGATGACAATCAGGTGTGAGTTCACAACATGTTTGTGGAAGTGTATCATGGGACGAACAAAGGAGATTTCTGAGGAGCTCAGAAAAAGAGTTGTTGATGCTCATCAGAGCTGGAGGGGAGAAGGTTACAAAAAACCATTCTGTGAAAAGAGTTTGGACTCCACCAATCCACAGTCAGACAGATGTGTACAAATGGAGGGAATTCAAGACCACTTGTTTGTACCCTCCCCAGGAGTGTGTCGAGACCAACAAAGATCACTCCAAAGCAGTGCAAGGCGTGTATAGCTGGCGAGGGTCACAAAGGACCCCAGGTAACTTCTAAGCAACTGAAGGCCCCTCATCACATTGGCTAATGTTAATGTTCATGAGTTCCACCATCAGAAGAAACACTGAACAACAATGGTTGTGAATGGCAGGGCTTGCAAGCAGAAAGCCAGCTGCTCTCCCAAAAAGAACATTGCTGCTTGTCTGCAGTTTGCTAAAGATCACGTGGACGAGCCAGAAAGCTATTGGAAGAATGCTTTGTGGACGGATGAGACCAAAACAGAACTTTTTGGTTTAAAAGAAAGCATTACGTTTGGAGAAAGGAAAACACTGCATTCCAGCATAAGAACCTCATCCCATCTGTGAAACATGGTGGTGGTAGTATCATGGGTTGGGCCTGTTTTGCTGCATCTGGGCAGGACGGCTTGCCATCATTGATGGAACAATGAATTCTGAATGATATCAGGACTGATCAACAGTTACAGGAAACGTTTAGCTGCAGTTATTGCTGCACAGGGGGGTCACACCAGATACTGAAAGCAAAGGTTCACATACTTTTGCCATTTTGTCATTTTCCTCAATAAATTAATGACCATGTATATAATTTTTGTCTCGTTTGTTTACCTCTGTTCTCTTTATCTACTTTTAGGACTTGTGTGAAAATATGATGATGTTTTAGGTCATATTTATGCAGAAATGTAGAAAATTCTAAAGGGTTCACAAACTTAAGCACCACTGTAACATCTGTATTACGTAATGTAATTGTATTGTTATTTTAAACAATGATATCAACTAAAACACAATATGAAAACATTCAGTAAGTACTGTACAATACAATCATTCTTACCTTTGTATCTTCTATAAAACTTCAAACACTTGAATTCGATTGCGCATCAAGACAGATTTTTATTTACCATTACACTTCTCAAGACCTCAGCAATTTTTAATGTAGTGAGACCTTCATATCAAGTATACCATGCGTTTTTGTCTAAACACTCCGAATTTAATTTTAATTTCCCTTCTCCAAATGTGTCACGGAGATTTCGTGTCTTTTTCACATCGTCAACTTAAAAAAAAAAAAACACGAGCGAAGATGAGTGCAGGAAGCTGTAGTTTGTGTTTTTATGATCATGAACAGATTAGTGCACTTAAATAAATAATCAAACACTTCCATCCAGCAGCCCCTGTGAGCTTTTATCACTATCATTCTCCAGCCTTTCAGTTCTATTCCACCAGATCTTTTCTTTAATATCCATGTTTTTATAGTCAGCGTGGACCACTGGAACAGACTCTGATTAAATATTTTACTCAGCGTTGCAGCTCATCAGTTTCAGACTCGGTATGAAGGACTGTAATCATATACTTGTGTTCTTTTCATCCGTAAAAATCGGACTTTGTTTTTGAAAGGCCGTAATCGTGGCTGAATCATACATTCACTCAGTTTGAAGAGAGACAAAAATTACGTGTTATGCACTGAAACTGTGCTACAAACAGGGGGTGGGTGTGGGTGTGTACCTCTTCCTGAAGCACAGGGGGGAGTCCTTGTTTCCATCCAGAGCAGCCAACCAGAGAGAATCTTTGAAGGGCTGAGAATGAAATAACAGTCAATAATTCACTTCAGCCATCTATCAATAACTATTTTGACTGTGGTGGATTTCTTTAAGTAACCTAAATTTCAATCATATTATTGTGTTAATCAACATATATCCATACCTAATTATGTTAATTTTGTCATTGTTAATCAGTCATTTATTGATCAGTATATATTCCTATATAATTATATGAACTCTGTAACCGTACAGTTATGCCCAAGCGCATTGGTAGTCATGATTAACATACAGTTACCCTTTTGTAATGTGTGTGTGTTGCTGTATTTTTCTGCAAATCTCTGTCTTACAATAATATGGAGATAAGCCTGTGGATTAGGGCTGCAAACAAAAATTGATTATTAAAAGTGTCGAAAACTAATTTCATTATCGATTCATTGTGTCGCATGATTTATGTTTCCCTCGCCTTATCATATCCGCTTACGTTACTTGCGGCACTTCGTCAACACTGGAAAAAAACACGAGCGATTGAACGGAGCGAGGCGGAGCCGGCGCGGACGCGGAATCTTCAAAACAAGTTAGCGTTAAGAATTAAATAACTTCTACAAATGAAACATGACCGACGCAGAGAAGAAAGTTCGGCTTAAGACCTCAAAAGTGTAGGAGCACTTCACGCTTCACACAACAAAAAATGTGTAACATGCAAGGTTTGCAAAAGTGATCTGACCTGGCACAGGAGCACCCCGGTGCTGATACAGCCCTCGAAACGCAAACATGTTGCAGACACCGATGAGGATGAAAGGAACTCAACAACAACGTAAGTCACCACAATATCCCGAGTTTGTTCTGTTGTGAAGTGAGGAAACATAATGGCACACTCACACTATGCGAACGGGCACAGCACGGTTGATGCTGTTTTCTGCTTGTTAGCTGGAGAATGACAGTTATGGAGTTAACAGAGAGATATCCTATATTGGCCAGGCTAGCCAAGTCCTTTTTATGCATTCCTGGTGCTTCAACACCGTCTGAGCGTCTGTTCTCTGCGGCAGGAAATATAGTCTCTAAAAAGAGAGCCAGCTGTAGCCAGGAGCATGTTGACATGCTAACATTTTTGGCTTGCAATGCGTAGTTTCTAAAGAAAGAGCGTGAATGAGTTTGTATGTAGTGTTTGCATCAGAGATGCACTTATTTTTCTTTATTGTTTAATTTGTTATTGTAATTTATTAATAAATTTAATTTATTATTATTCATTTATTGTAAGAACTTATTTGCTCTGTTATTTAATGTTATATTTCTGAATAAAGACATGGAAAGGTTTTTTAAAAAACCTGATTCATCGATTAATCGAAAAAATAATCGACCGATTAATCGATTATTAAAATAATCGTTAGTTGCAGCCCTACTGTGGATGTTCTTGACTCCCAGGGGTCACTTATGTTTGGTGACCTATATAAACAGGTGTCCTATCGAAGCGTGCCCTGTCACTCAAATTATATATGGCTCCAAAAATATCAACAGACATGAGTTTTTCTGTGTTGAACTAATTTGACCGATGGGAAAAACAGAACAATTTCACTATCTATGTGTGTGTGCTGGCGACATAGTTATGTGTGTGCGCTGAAAATCTGGGATAAAGGTTGTCTTCACAATTGCCAGGTCAGGATGACCTGAGAGGTTGGGGACAAGGGTGGAGATAAGGGTAGCGCCAGGAGGAGGGAGATGTTCTAAAAGTTGGAAAACAATCATGACATAATGTCTGAACCTAACAAACAGTATATAAGGAACGGAAAACTGTTGAGCTTTGGCATTGCCGTCATGATGTGTGGTTGTCCTTATTGCCTGTACTCATGAGTGAATGCAATAAAATTGTCTGCTTCTCTACTGGAACTTCAGTTCGGCTGGAGTGAGATTTTTTCATGAAGTTAGCAGAACGAACACTATTTTTAGGAATTGTGTGAAAATCTAATGATGTTTTAGGTCATATTTATGTAGAAATATAGAAAATTGTAAATGGTTCACAAACTTGCAAGCACCACTGTAATTACCTTGCGCTGTATGCCAACTGTCTCCTCATTGTTACACATAGGGTTGCCAACCTCTTCAACCCCCAATCAGGGACACTTTCCTACATTTATATAT
>JAJAGP010003730.1:24536-65738 GCA_025084515.1 Ancistrus triradiatus | reverse complement strand
CTTTATTAGAATACAACCAGAAAATACAGGACATTTGTATGCAGTATTAAAAAACTGAAAGAAAAAAAAAAAAACAGCTTCTATAGGATACAGTGCTATGTTTTTAGGATTAGACTTGAGAAATAGCAGCACCAATTTGACCCTTCTAATCAAGAATGGTTTTTGGAAGGGTACTGGACAAAAAAAACATTTCTTCAGAAGGATATGCTAAAGCACACAAAGACTGGAATGAAGATCAGTGTGAAAGAGTGTTACAGAGTGACGAATCCAAGTATGTGGATCTTATATGTGGTTATTATAGCAACGCTAAAACAACAAATCAAATGGTGGTCTAAGACTTTTGCACAGTACTGTAATTGTTCAGGCTTAGCCAAATTTCACAGTGAGCAGCAATCCACAGATCTGCACTTAGGTGTGGGCTCGAACTTGGCCACGCACAGACATTACACAAATCACGTATTTTACTAATTTTTTTTGTTCATTGCCATTTTTACTTTGATGATGGGGGTAATAATGTGTAAATACAGCTAGAGGTATTCATTTTCAGCAAGTATTGAGACATTAGCTAAGGAGTTTGACAGGGTACGATGATTTTCTATAGGCACTATGTGTTGATGTATAGCAGTCTATCTGACTGGTTTTTATTAAGCAATGTCTCAGGCTAAATATATAAATTAGATGATTTGATAAACATGTTCACTAAGACATAAAATATATTTCACTCTATGACTGAGTGAGAATTTACATTGTGGCATGACCACGCATTTACATTATTATTGTTATTCCTGTGACAAAAAGTATATTTCAGTTTCAGAAACTGTCTTTAAAGATGTCTGTCTGTTTTCTCCCTCTCTCTCTCTCTCTCGCTCTCTCTCGCTCTCTCTCGCTCTCTCTCGCTCTCTCTCACACACACACACACAGTCCTGCATTACTGTCTTTAAGGTGGATTTCAATTGACTTGTGTATTACTGTAACTACAGGATGCTCTGCTTATTATGTCTGCTACAGTATGCCAGCTAATCCTAACTATACTTTTAATATCCAAAAGTAAAGTATATATACACGGTACTGTGCAAAAGTCTTAGGTCACCATTAGATTTGTTTTAGCAATGCTATAATAACCATACACAAGAGACTTTTTCACTGATCCAATATTAATCTAATATTTGTGCGCTTTAGCATAACTTGGCCATTTCACCCGGTTTCCTTTCTGAAAAAAAAAAGTGGTTTCTTGGCTGCTACCCTTCCAAAAAGGCCATTCCTGATCAAGCTTCTTAAAACTGTAGAAGGATCAACTTGACATCCTGATGAAGCTGCCAGATGCTGCTCTTGCTCAAGTGTAAAGGATGTAAATACTTACCAATGTAGCCTATAGAAGTTATTTCCTTTTTTCAGTTTTTTAATACTGCATACTGATTTCCTGTATTCCTTTTTTCTGGTTGGTTTCTAATAAAGAGACTGAAAAATAATTATATATGGTCATTATACTATAGCTAAAACAATATACCTAATCTAATGGTGGCTAATGGTGAATAATATAATCTAAATGGTCACAAATCTCTACAAATCTATTGTATTGTGAATTCCTTTCCAATACCATCTCCCAGTTTCTATCATCATAAATACAACCAAACTATTGGGTGCATTAAACTACCTGACATCTTTATATTTTCAATTGATAACATACTTGTTTCTGTACCTCCAGCATCACACTTAGGCAGATAACTATCAAAAATTATACAAATAACACACATCAGTTGCATTAGTTGGATTTGTGCATGATGAAGCACATTTCACTGAATACCCAACATTCTGCTTGTTGTACATTTCACGTTATGAAAAGGTTTTTGTAATACTCACACATAGATCATGGACATCACCTCATAAGTAATTTCAGCAGATGTTGGACCTGTACTAGTACTCAAATGATCCTTAAGATCAACTACAATTACATCTATACATTATGATTTTAGCGGCCTTGTCGATGTGAATACTTCACATTTAATTCGAACTTCTCCATGACTTTAGTTTCGCTCTTAGATTTATCATCTACGCCGCCCATGGAGGTTGGGTCCCTTTTTGAGTCTTGGTCCTCCCAAGGTTTCTTCCTAGAACTAGGGAGTTTTTCCTTGCCACTGTCGCCCTAGGCTTGCTCAATTTGGGATTGGACGTAGTTATTAGGAGATAATCTAAACTTGTAAAGTTGCTTTGAGGCAATGCTCCATTGTAAAAAGCGCTATAGAAATAAATCTGACTTGACTTGACCTATCTAACCCGGGTGCATTAAATCAAGTATGCGGCCTCGGACTGTGGTGTGGTGGCTGGACTATGGAACAGAAGGTCCAGGGTTCAAATCCCACCTTCGCCAAGCTGGCTCTTTGAGCAAAATCCTTAACCCACATTAGCTTTGACTGTAGGAGTTGTAATTGATAAGATTGATTCAGCTGCAAGTCGCTCTGGATAAGGGCGTCTGCTAGATACCTAGATGTAATCTCCATTGAAACTTAGAATAACGCCAACTGTAAAGTTTGATGGAGAAGAGATAATGGTCTGGGGATCATTCTGATAAGTTGAATCAGAATAATTAGTTACGTTAAAGGCAATTGTTAATGCTACACCTTAGAGTACTGTATATGACATTTTAAAGTACTGTGTGCTGTCAAAAAAGTGGCAGCAGTTTGAGCATGGCATGTCCCTGTGTCAGCCTAAATTTTATACAAAGCCACTCTGTGTACTGAATCTCGAGAGAACGCAGGTCATGCACACAAGTCATTCTACCAAACAATGGATAAAGAAAACTAAAGTCAGTACCTTAATCCAATAGAAATGCTGTGTAAGGAGCTGAAGGGAGCAGTTTACATGAGGAAACCCAGCAATATCCCAGAGATGAAGCTGTTCTCTACAGAGGAATGGGCATAGCTCATGATCCACAGTTACCAGAAACATTTAGATGCAGTTATTTCTCCGAAGCAGGTCAGTGGTGCTTGAAAGTTTGTGAACCCTTTAGAATTTTCTATATTTCTGCATAAATATGACCTAAAGCATCATCAGATTTTCACACAATTTCTAAAAGTAGATAAAAAGAACCCAGTTAAACAAATGAGACATAAATTTTATACTTGATCATTTCTTTATTGAGGAAAATTATCCAATATCACATAGTAGTGAGTGGCAAATGTATGTGAACCTCTAGGATTAGCAGTTAATTTGAAGGTGAAATTAGAGCCAGTTGTTTTCAATCAATGGGATGACAATCAGGTGTGAATGGGCACCCTGTTTTATTTAAAGAACAGGGATCTATCTGCTCTTCACAACACGTTTGTGGAAGTGTATCATGGCACGAACAAAGGAGATTTCTGAGGACCTCAGAAAAAGAGTTGTTGATGCATCAAGCTGGAAAAGGTTACAAAACCAGCTCTAAAAAGTTTGGACTCCACCAATCAACAGTCAGACAGATTGTGTACAAATGGAGGAAATTTAAGACCATTGTTACCCTCCCCAGGAGTGGTCAACCAACAAACATCACTCCAAGAGCAAGATGTGTAATAGCTGGTCACTAAAAACCCCAGGATAACGTCTAAGCAACTGAAGGCCTCTCTCACATTGGCTAATGTTAATGGTCATGAGTCCACCATCAGAACACTACTGAACAACAATGATGTGCATGGCAGGGTTGCAAAAAGAAAGCCACTGCTCTCCAAAAAGAACATTGCTTCTCATCTGCAGTTTGCTAAAAATCAAGTGGACAAGCCAGAAGGCTATTGGAAGAATATTTTGTGAACGGATGAGACCAAAACAGAACTTTTTAGTTTAAAAAGCGCTATGTTTTGGAGAAAGGAAAACACTGCATTCCAGCATAAGAACCTTATCCCATCTGTGAAACATGGTGGTGGTAGTATCATGGTTTGGGCCTGTTTTGCTGCATGTAGGCCAGGGCGGCTTGTCATCATCAATGGAACAATGAATTCTGAATTATATCAGAGAGTTCTAAAGAAAAATGTCAGGACATCTGTCCATGAACTGAATCTCAAGAGAAGGTGGATCATGCAGCAAGACAACGACCCTAAACACACAAGCCGTTCTACCAAAGAATGGTTAAAGAAGGATAAAGCTAATGTTTTGGAATGGCCAAGTCAAAATCCTGACCTTAATCCAATCGAAATGTTGTGGAAGGACCTGAAGCGAGCAGCTAATGTGAGGAAACCCACCAACACCCCAGAGCTGAAGCGGTTTTGTACGGAGGAATGGGCTAAAATTCCTCCAAGCCGGTGTGCAGGACTGATCAGCAGTTACAGGAAACCTTTAGTTGCAGTTATTGCTGCATGGGGTGGGGGGTCACACCAGACACTGAAAGCAAAGATTAATTTACTTTTGTCACTCACTAATAAGTAGTATTGGATCATTTTCCTCAATAAATAAATATTAATATTAAGGAGATATTTTTATCTCCTTTTGTTTAACTGTGTTCTCTTTATCTACTTTTTGGACTTGTGTGAAAATATGAACAATTCTAAAGGGTTCACAAACATTCAAGCACCACTGTGTGTACCATTTTCATCTCAGTGGTTTATTGTGGTTAGCCACTGTTTGGACTTGCGTGACAATCTGATGATGTTTAAAGTCGCATTTACACAGAGATCAAAAATGTTCAAGGGTTCATAAACTTTCAAGCTCCACTGTACCCACATGTCTGTGGTATTAGCTGTTGCTAGTTGTCCTGCTAGATAACGTCTCGATCGTTCTTTAACCGGCTTGTTTCGTAAGCCCACAGGCGTGCATATTGGACGGCTGATGAAACGACGATGGCGCTGTAGGGTTACGACTGCTCCTGTGGAGACTAAGCAATGCGTGGTAAAACAGCAATGGAAACTAAGGGGCTTAAAGCGCTTCATAAATCCAGCTCCTAATGACCCGTGACAATGGCACGGTGACCACTGGAAGCTTGTAGCACTGCCAGTCCTACGTTTTCTCTTGAGTAATGTTCAAGCGGTTGCTTTTAGTAGTTACTAAAACCATGATGCTGTTTCATGCTCTAGCCTGACTATGTGTTCATTTAACAGGCTTTACTCTCAATTACACTGCAAGAGAGAGACTTGTAGTCAAATATGAGATTTTTGTAATGAACTCCTGTACAATGGCTGCTTAGACTATTCAAGCTCAAATCAGAAAACGTTGGAGACGTATGGAAAACATCCCTAAATTTACTTTGACTTTTATTTACTTGCAGACAGTATGAATCTCAGATACTTCATGTTTTGTCTGGCCTTTTTAAAAACATTTCTCTGATAATAGTCCGGATGGCTTTTCCTCTTTGTCCGAACCACAAAGCATCCATTCCTTCCAAATACAAGTTTCCGCTGACTGATGGTCCATCCCAGATTCCTCAGATTGCAGAAAAGTCAAAGTCGCTTCTGGACATGGTTAACATAAGGCTTTTTTTTGCACAGTAATGTGTTAAGTGGCATTTGTGAATGTAAATTACACTTCAGTAATAGCAGCATCTGGCAGCTTCAACGGGATGCCAAGTTGACAATTCTACACTCTGAAGATAGTTGATCAGGAATGGTCTTCTGGGAGAGTAGCAGCCAATAAACTATTTGTGGTAAAACAGCTAAAGATATGCTAAAGCTCACAAAGATTGGAATGAAGATCAGTATAAAAGAGGATTGAGTGAACAATTCTTGTGACCAGCCGAGGACAATATGATGTATATGGCCATTATATCGTTGCTAAAACAACAAATCTAATAATAACCCAAGATTTTAACACAGTGCTGTATCATTGTGAATATCAAATGTCCCCACAAGGATAGAAAGAGCTGACACTTTTTACCTTGTGGGTAAAAAAAAAAAAAAAAAAAAAATGTCCTTAAAATAATTTTCTTCTGAAAACCTTAAAAATATACACAATTATATACACAACAGAGGCAAACAAGCAATGTCAAAGCTTCCACCCAACTCGGAATGAGCGAAGCCAATCACAAACTTAGTGGCAATTGTATTGCCAGTAATTTGTGTTCGTATTCAGTTATTGAGAACTGGGGCTTCCGTGCTATGTTGCGCATTTTGGAGCCGCGATACAGCATTCGATCTTGAAGTTTTTCACGATAACCATACAATAGCCATCCAGATACACGTGGAATTTCCTGTTTGGTGCTGGAGAAAGAGAGAGCGCTCACCAATTGGTTAACCACAATGTTCACATCATTTGTGGGAGCCAAGACTTAAGACAAGACATAAGACAGCTATCCTGACCAACTTAGACCAAACGATAGAAATAACAAGCATGGGCCAACTCTAGGAAGATTCTCATGATTTTATTTGGAAATTTGTCTGTGACACTGCAATCGCTTAAAGTCGTTTGGTTCGAGGCAGGCGTTACTGACACAGCGATCTCCACAATCTACAATGAGACCATAACCAAAGTCATGGAATCACTGTGAGAAAAAAGATAAATCGATTACTAATCGACTTGCAGCCCAGATAAACATAATTGAATTCTGGAGTTTCTATCGATTCTCAACCCTATGTACTACTAAATATAGTTAATATTCTGTAATTGGTATCCCAATTGATAAAGTCACAGTTGACATTTAAGTCAAACCGAACTCTAACGTTCTACATCTGCTAATTCCACCAGGTAAGCCCATTACCAAACAGCCGAGATAAGCCTTCCCAGACTTAAATGTCTTTCAAGCTGCTTTCTGGATCTCCAACTTCATCTGGAATCCACATCGGGTGCCATCTCTTGTCTCTGCTTTAAAGTCCCTTCTTTGTAAACAGGGTTGTTTGGATGGGAAACACCTGTGCTTGAAGAGGAGATTAGAATGGTTCAAGAGGGCTGCTTCGGACTGATAAGTGAGGACCCTCAAAGGCCTCGGTCACCTGCACACAGTCACCGCTGAGCACGTTACTGCCACTCCCGCTAAGAACAATAAGGGATAAGGGCATGTGGCACTTGGCTTTGTGCCTCTTTGCACTCTACACCCCTCGGGCTTGTACACTGAACTGTGTAAAAAGCCAACACTGCTCTCCAATACTGGCCTCCATTTGCGCAGTGAAAGTCCATACTTTGGATGTGTCAATATTTCCATTTATGGAGCGGTTCAATAATTTGGGTTCAGTCTCAATTACAAAACGTGCCTGGCTCGTCTAGACGTGTACTTTAGCCATGGCAAACCACTGCGCCGCGCTCACTGTACCATTAACATTTTTAAAGCCACTATATTGGCATGGCGCACCGTGAGCCTGGATTTTGCATAATTGCTCACGTCCATGATCGCTGCCGCTTGCTTTTACCAAACTTGGGAATTCCTGCATGTCAGCAATGAAAAAAAATTTATGGGACAGAACGAGGTCTTCTGCGGTCTGTCTAGCCATCGTACGTGTTAATTTATTATAATTGCCCTCGCCATTAAATACATCACTGAACTGGATCATGTTCCAGCAGCTGTAAGTCCTTATAGCCGCTTCCTGCAGTGCTTTAACGCCCTCATGATGCTGTACGGGAATTGATTTCATGGGTTTGTTAGGCAAGCCTGAGATTCTTATTTATTATGAACAAAATAGAGGCTGAACATCATTTGGAAACATTTACACATTGGCTTTAGCAGACTCTTATCCAGTAAGTCTTACAATCCAAACAATTGTGGATTAAAGGCTCTTGCTCTAGGACCCAACAGCAGCAGGTGGGATCTGAAACCTGGACCTTCTGGTCTACAGGTCTGTACCTTAACCACTAAGCCACCACAGTCCCACATTGTGGTAAAGTGGCATTAGTGGTTAGAGCTTACGCCCCAAAACTCACAGTTTTCATTCCTGCTACTGTAAATATACAGGGTATTTTCACAAGAAAACTGCATGCAAACGATGCACAAATGCATGAGAGATACCGCTGGAAACACTAGTGGAACGCTACCATCTACACAGCATCCCAAAAGTGACAGTGAGTGTGTTTACTTGCAGTTACTAATCAGAACATAGTCAGATTTCTGCAGTAATTCAAGAGGTAATGTATACAGCATACTCCGATCTACAAATCAGATTAAGAAATCCGATAGAGGACTTTACTGCAGTAATCAGATTACTCATAGCACGTATACCAGTTACCCAATGTCCTACCCTGACACGGTTGCCAGGTCTGCCCATTCTAAATATTTGGCTTTATTTGGTCTCTTTTTTCCATTGACTGTGACCGTTTTTTTTCTCATGGGATCTGGCAACCCCGGAATTAAACAAGCTATGGAATTAAAGGCACCGAAACGGCTATGCGACACTTGTGGAGACTCTGAAACACAGTACATACAAGAAAATTAAGCATTTGATGATTTAATATTCAGTTTTGAGTTTACATTCCATATTTCTGAGAGATTATTGGCTCGTTGCGAAGTAGAAATCTGATTATTGCTGTAATTTTTTCCCCATTTTCTCCTTTTTATTGTTGTATGACCAAAAAAATAAAATAAAAATCTTAATCTGGTCTTGATCTCGGCCACTGGGTCTCGACTTGGACTCGAGTTCTACAAGTCTTGGTCTTGACTCGGGTCTAGCGGTCTTAACTACAACACTAACACTGATAAATGACGACAAAAACAGTTGTGCGACAGAAACGAACGTTTCTTCTTGCGCTTCAAATGCAAAACAAAAACATTTCTATCTTCTCACAGTGTCATCCCAATGTCGGTGCTTGTGACATGTGAAATGAAACATGCTGTTTAAACCGAATGACTGATGGTCTTGCCCTCATCAACACAGTATGTCATTTTAAAGGGCAGATTACTGGATGGCCACGTTTGCTGCTCACCTTAAAAATGACCCCGAACCTAAGAAACATCAAAGTCAACACTCGGCTCTGTAAAAGCAAGATTTCAGCAACATTGAGTGCTTTTACATGCATTTAATAATCTGATCATAGTGGGATTTTTGCAGTTATCTGCAGTAGAAATTGGATTACTCATAGCATGTATACCAGTTATTATTATCGGTGTTTTCAGTCTGTTCATGTGCACGAGCATTCATCCACGGTTGCCAGGTTTGCGCATTTCTACCGACTTGGCTTTATTTTGCTGGTCAGAAACCTGATTACTGCCGAGTCATGTAATCCCGGAGGTTTCCCATTATCTGATTACCAAGTGCATATATACTCATTGATCGGATTATGGACAACATCTGATTTTCTGCAGATAGAGTATTAAGTGCATGTAAACGCACTCATTATCTTAGTCTGACTAAGGCTATAATAATATTTATGAAATGTAATTTCAGGCTTTATATTATTTAATGTTAAATTTTCTATAGACCCAACATTATATCTATAATGGAATACATTACTTATTAATAATATTATATTATGTATAATGAATGAAAAGTGAATTACAAACTAATTATTTTTTTTCCCCCCCATTTTCTTCTTTTTATTCTTGCAAGACAAAAAAAAAAATTCTTAATTTGGTCTCGATGACTCCCGGTATGGATCTTGACTCTGACTCAAGTACTAAAAGTCTTGGTCGCGACTTGGACTCAACATGTCTAGATCTCGGTCTTGGCTTGGACTTTCTCACGAGTGTTAAACGACACGGTTCTGCAGACCTCCTGAGGATCTGTTTTGAGCCTCTTGTCTATTTTTTTTTTTTTTTTTTTTTTACAAGGAAGCATGCTCAGGTAACACTGACTGATGTGGCCGTGAGCCTGTCTCGCTCTGCACATGAGTGACTAGGTCGAACATAAGTGCAGGGCACGGCCTCTCAGGTAGAGCAAGGCTGACAGAGTGGCTTTGAAGTGCTGTAATGTACACCCGGCACTACCTCTTCCTCTTTACCTTATTTACGGTATTTGTTTCAAGTGCAGTTGAGAAAAGAAAACTTGGCCCATCCTCCCCCGTTTACCCCGATGCCTCGCAAAGACACCTCCGCTTCGAAGGAGACAGACGATGGTACTCTAGCGCGCAAAAAGGAAGTGTGACGGAAAGGTCACCGATTTTTTCCGCCCATCCCGTCCCTTTCAAACCTAATCTGAGGAGCTTGTTTGTCATTACCGACAGGCACCGATGTGCTAAATGCTGTTTGTTTTTAGATAGGAGCTGGCCTTGTGTAAGCACGGCCTCTCTTTTTGAAGTTCCTCATCCACCTCAAGGCTGCTTGCAAGCCTTGTTGGCAGATGTAGATAAAACCCCGTGGGCGTCATTGGTTCCAGGCCCTTCCCCCGTATTCCCCGACCCCTCCCAAGTTACACATATTCTTTGCTGCCTAAACAATTGTGCAAATGAGCAAATACACTGATAGTAATGTGTGGGTAATGGCTCGAATCAGAGCGCCCATTGTTTCCAGGCCAGCATCTCACACCGTTCCACCGTAGCCCGTGGGCTAACTCAATCCAACACATTTACACCTGACTAAGATCAAAGATGCCTGGTTTTTTTTTCTAGGGGGATGCAATCACTTAGGCAAATGAGATTCTGTGCAAACTCTCCTTTGTTTCAGCTAAGTCAGGCTTTAGTGTAGAACAAATGGGGGTGTTATGGGTTTTGGACAAGGAAGAGCCTCGATCAAAGGGAAGCGACTGGGCCCTATTAAGCCCCAGCAAACTGTACATGACACAAAGGAAACTAAGAGAAAAGGCTAAATTGGCTTTGGGCTTCTCCCAAGGAGAGAAAATGAATGCGAACCGAATTGCCTTTTAGAATGGGCATCAGCGGACCGAGTGGGATCGTGGAATGACATGTCCTTCCCTGGGGGGGGAGGAGTCGGGAAATGTGCTTCATCTGCGGCAGCATTCAGATTCAGAGCGTTATAGATTCAACTCTCCGACCCACAAGAGCTCCAGTGACAGAAAGAGGCATGCTGCTTCTCACGTTGACAAACATCAGGACCGAGCTTCCTGAGGAACCAGAGAGAGGGACGGCATTTCTCCATGTGGTTAAGCTCATTCATGAAACCTCTTCTATCGCAACATGACCAGCATCCCCAAAAGCCGGTACTCATACAATAATGAACTGAAAGATGCGCACGCCGAGCCGTTAGTATACACTCACTGGGCCCCTACCTCAGCATTCTTTTGGTTCCTTAAAGCATTTTTGGTTAAGGGGGTCTCTTAGCAAATGATACAGTCTATTCATACGGCATAGAGTACAGGTGTGCTCTTATGTTAATTTAAAAGTACGGCTTCTGCTGAATGTGTATTCATGTTATTACTGGATTTCCATCATAAAGAAGAAGAAAAAATCATAAAACCGGGACAAGCTTTTAAACACATAGGGACAGATTTCTAGATTGAAACATACATGGGACAAAAAAAGTATGTAGTTCAGCCATGAATGTGCAAGTTTTCTACGTAGAAAGGAACGAGGTCATGTATTTTCATCAAGGTAAACTTCAACTTATGAGAGGGACAAAGAGGGAAAAAAAATCCAGGAAAATCCACAGTGTAGGTCTGTTAAACAATTTAATTGTAAACTGATGGTGCGAAAATAAGTATTTGGTCAATAAATTTGGTTCAACTCAATACTTTGTAACATAACCTTGTTGGCATGACAGAGGTTCAAATGTTTCCTGTAAGTCTTCACCAGGTTGCACCCAACTGTTAAGGGTGGTATTTTGGCCCCATTCCTCCATTTTCAGATCTCCTTCTAGATCAGTGATGTTTTGGCGGCAACACGGACTTTTAACTCCCTTCCACAAATTGTCTAAGGGGTTTGAAGATCTGGAGGAATGGCCACACCCTAGGCCACTCCAGGACCTTGTGAAATGCTTTTTTACGGAGCCACTCCTTCGTGGCCGAACGGTTGTGTTTGGGATCACTGTCATGCTAGAAGGACCCAGAATGTTCCATTTTCAAATGCTCCACTGATAGGAGTTTTGGCTTCTTAAAACCGCGAGCATGGCCAGTTTCATTCTTCCCTTTCACACGGATAGTCGTACTGTCCCTTTTTGCAGAAAAACAGCCCCAAGCCTGATGTTCCCATCCCCATGCTTCACATTAGGTATCTGGTGTTTCTTGGTATGTGTGGACTCAGCATCATTTTTCCGCCAGTTGAGTTTGTTCCAAAAAAGTCTATTTGGTTTCATCTGGACCACCTGATATTATCCCAATCCTCTTTCTGGATCATCCATTATGTTCTCTGGCAAACTTCAGATGGGCCTGGAATGTACTGGCTTTAAGCAGGGGGCACGCCTGCAATGCACGGATCTGAGTCTTCTTGGCGTAGTGTGTTGTTATGATGTCTAGCCTTGTTACTTTGCGTCCCAGCTCTATGCAGGTATTCCATCAAGGTACCCTTCGTGCAGTTCTTGGGATTTTGCTCACCGTTTCATGATCATTTTGACCCCACGGGTGAGATTCCTGCGTGGAGGCCCCAGATTTTGAGGGAGATTTTCAGTGGTCTGATATGTCTCACAATTGATTTATTCACACTAAACTTGCTTGCCTATGTAGATTCACTCTTTCACAGCAGGTTGCAGGCTACAATTTTTCCTGGTGTCCTTCGACAGCTTTTGTCTTGGCCATGGTTGAGTTTGGAGTCTGACTGTTTGAGGCTGTGGACAGGTGTCTTTATACAAATAACGAGGGCAAACAGGTGACATTAATAAAGGTAAAACGAGTGGAGGACAGAAGAGCTTCTTAAAGTTACAGATCTGTGAGAGTCAGAAATCTTGCTTGTTTGTGGGTGACCAAATAGTTATCTTCCACCATGATTTACAATTAAATTCTTTAAAAATCCTACAATGTTATTTCCTGGATTTGTTTTTCTCATTTTGTCTCTCATAGTTGAAGTGTACCTATGATGATGATGCTCGAAAAAACTGACCGAGTTACAGTCAGTGACCCCATGTTTCCTATTCATTAACATAGGGAGCAAATCATGATTTTGAGAGGCCCCAGAGCCACCAACCAAGGGCCAATCACTGTCAAAATTGCAACAACCCTATTGCAGTATGAGCTCAACTACTCTGGCAAATTGTTTCACTAGCTTAAAATTGTATTTTTTCCCATTCATTTTCTTACTTATATCAGTATATAATATATTATATAAACTATACACACACACACGTTCACATTCAGAATTTTGTTCGAATTTGGGGGCAAATAACATGCAAACGAACCATTTGATGTTGTAACTTCTAAATGCCGTTCAAAGGTAGTCATAATAAAGCCAAAACCTAACAGTCCATCACAACGGCTCAGTGGGTAGAACTGTCAGCTCACAGCGAGAAAGTCCTGGGTTCGATGCCAGGTTCGACGCTCAGGGTCCTTTCTGTGTGGAGTATGCATGTCCTCCCATCTCCACGTGGATTTACTGCAGGTAGTACGGATTCTTCCCACCAAAGTCCAATAATGTGTGTGCTGGGTTAATTGGTGTCTCTAAAGTACCTAGCTAGTGGGTGTACAGTGGGGAAAAAAACTATTTAGTCAGCCACTGATTGTGCAAGTTCTCCTACTAAGAAAGATGAGAGAGGTCTGTAATTTTCATCATAGGTACACTTCAACTATGAGACAAAAAAAAAAAAAAAAAAATTCCAGGAAATCAAGAATTTAATTGTAAATTATGGTGGAAAATAAGTATTTGGTCATACCAACAGTTCAATCAATACTTTGTAACTTAACCTTTGTTGCTACGACAGAGGTCAAACGTTTCCTGTAAGGTTTTCACCAGGTTTGCATAAACTGGAGACTGGTATTTGGCCCATTCCTCCATTGAGATTCTCCTCTAGAGCAGTGGATGTTTTGGGGCTGTCCTGGGCAACAACAAACATCCTCAGTGTGTCTTACTGATGGTAGCCTTTGTTACTTGGTTCCCCAGCTCTCTGCAGGTCATTCATAAGGCCCTCTGTGTATAGTTATGGGATTTTTTGCTCACCGTTCTCACGATCATTTGACCCCACGGAATAGATTTTCCTGGGGCCCCAGATCGAGGGAGATTATAAATTTTCTCCATTTCCATCATCAAATGTCTTCCATTTCTTACAGTTGCTCCCACAGTTGATTTATTCACACCAAACCTGCGACCTATTGTAGATTCACTTTTCCAGCCTGGTGCAGGTCTACAATTTACTTCCTAAGTGTCCTTCGACTGCTCTTTGGTCTTGGCCATGGTTGAGTTTGGGAGTCTTGACTGTTGAGGCTGAGGACAGGTTGTCTTTTATTCAGAGGTAAAACAGGTGCCATTAATACAGGTAACGAGTGGAGGACAGAAGAGATTTTAAAAGAAAAAAGTTTACAGGTTGTGAGAGAAAGAAATTCCTGCTTGATGGTGGGTGACCAAAATACTTATTTACAACCATGATTTACAATTAATTTATTTAAAAAAATCCACCAAATGTGATTCCTGGATTGTTTTTCTCATTTTGTCTTCATAGTGAATGTAGCTATGATGAAAAATTACAACCTCTCTCATCTTCTAAGTAGGACAACTTGCACAATCAGTGGCTGACCAAGTACTTTTTTGCCCCATTGTATGAGTGTTGTGCCCGTCAATGGATTGGCGCCCTGTCTAGGGTTGTTCCTGCCTTGCACCCTGTGCTGCTGGCTAGGTACAGGTTCTCCTCAGTTAAGAAAATGAATGCATGAATTTCATTAGAAACTACTGGTTTTCCGTCCGCCAGTAGCAGATGTGTGTGTATTTTGTATTGAGTGCATGGTGGGGCTGTTTCTGTTTCATTGTTTCTGGGTTTACCACATTATTCACACTATGGAAAAATCCATATTATGGAGCAGCCCCACCCTGGTATTCACTTCAATACCTCCCAGTCCTTAGTGGTTACGGCTTTAAATCTTGACTTGACCAAGTTGCAACAGTTGTG
The DNA here is from genome assembly GCA_025084515.1 of Ancistrus triradiatus. Taxonomy (NCBI): domain Eukaryota; kingdom Metazoa; phylum Chordata; class Actinopteri; order Siluriformes; family Loricariidae; genus Ancistrus; species Ancistrus triradiatus. The sequence continues at coordinate 50,944 of JAJAGP010003730.1, read as the reverse complement.
TTTTCAACTGTTCAGCTAACGTGCAGGACCTCTGGATATCTGCTAAATTATTCAGGTATAAGCCTAATTTATGGCAATCAGCATACCCAGGACCTCACAATGGCAATGACATCCTTGGAGGAGATTACCTCACGGACAAAAATGGTATATTTGGAGAAAGCCTTGCAGACATACCAGTATTTGTCCTGGAGATTCAGAACATGGAAATATTTGAAATTTGTTAATATAGATACTTGGCTGTTTATTTAACGTTCAACTTCTTCAAATAAATAGCTTTGTAAACACAACCACAAGATGGATGAGCCTCTGGAAACATGCACAAATTCATGCCCTGGTGTCAAGACCATGGCATGCGTACAAGTCTTTGGCACCAGCCAAGTCTGGGTCATTGAGTCAGTGTTTTTGTAATCCTATTTCGGTTTGAGCCTTCATATTAGAACAAATTATTATGTTTTCCACCCGTCTGAGATTTTTATTGCTCATCGTTTGTCTATCGCCTTTTTCAGTCCAAGGCTTTAAGCCAGTGTCAGTATTTTCTTAACTGTGTGAGGTTATCTTGTTCGGTGAGATAAAAAACATGATGTTTCCACAGCTACTCAAGACAGTCCTCTAATGCAGGGAGTTATACACTTTAGAGTATTATTCATGCATGTGTCCCAATAACATCGTTCTGTGATCCATTGCATTCAAATTAACATTAATAAAAACATATTCGGTTTAACAGTAATATGAGAATCATTTTCATTCTCAGCAAAACAGTAAATTTGGTCTGAACCTTGATTTTTCGGTGATTTCTAAATAAACAGAACATAAAACTCATGTCATCTTGCACCTTGGAGATCTTTGCATAAAACCCAATTTGCCACCAATTACCCTGATAGCTGTTTAACAGTCTCACATTTGCTCAGGATACTCTGAGAAGAAATACCTTAAATATGTCTGTAATAGGCAAAGTGGTAAGTAGCCAGCACTGCAGAGACTCGGGTTCGAGTCCCAGTGGCGCCTCCCAATTGTGTCGAGTATCACCCAGACACGAATGGCTGTCTGAGAGGGGAGGGAGAGAATGGCGATCATGCCTGCCATCCCCTATGTGAAGAACCAGCAACCTATCCAGTATGTACTTCTTCCTGCTCCTTGAGAGTAGCGTGAGTGACAAGCTCAGAGCAATTTATTATTTATTCGTGAAAATGCACTGAAGTGTGTAAACAAAACATCAAAGTATGACAATATTATGAAATCAGACAAAGAGAGCTGGTTTTTATCCCAATAATTGAATTACTCAGAGCATGTACACCATTTTGCAGCATGCATCTCAGTCTGCGCATGTGCGTGAACCTAACCCGACACGGTTGCCAGGTCCTCCTATTCCAAAGGCTTGCCTTTATTTGGGCTCTTTGTACATTGACTGTGACTTTTTTCCTCATGGTATCTGGGAACCCCGGAAATAAATGTACAACGGATTTAAAGGCAGTGGAACGGGTATCGAACACCCTGAACCGCAGTATACCTGGAGAAAATGATGAAATTCATTATTTGATGTTAAAGTGTGAAGTTTATATAACATCTTTCTGTGAGATATTTGGATGGTTGCAAAGTGGAAATCAGATTATTGCTTGAGTCATGTAAACCCGGAGGTTTCCCATTATCTGTTTACAGCCAAAATCTGATTTTCTGCAGTAATGGGATTGTTAAGTGGATGTAAACACATTTGTTTTTTGTCTCAGCACTAGATGAACACGAGAATCGCGAAGCTGGCCGATCTGAGCACAGTATGAGTGTTTATTGAGATCTCTGCCCAAACTCGAGGCGGGGCATGTGTGGGATTACTGAAGTCTTTTTGCTAGAGACAGGAGACTTAATGATCATGACTCATGACCCTTTCCATTTGCTCTCACTGTTGTCTGGGAAAGACCAGAGAGATATTAAGAACATTTTCCTATAGGTACAGCAATATGCACCACAAGTTCATAGCAACTCGTATCAAACTTGGTAATATAAAGGCTTTGGGCGTGTGCGGCCTCTAGAGCTCTTTTGCTTTGCTTCTCCCCATTTCAGCCCTGATTGCACAGAAATTGTTAGCTGTTCATGTTTCACTGGTGCTCGTACTGTTTGTTGACTAAAATATCCTCAGTGTTATTTGGGTTTCCTCAGACTTGTGTCTGCGTTTCCAAGCCTGCCATGTCTTCCACGGCTCATCTCTGTGACGCCTGCCGTCATTATCGTCTCCTCTTCCTGTCTGTAATTTTCCAGTGTGGCCGTCAGTCAGCTATCGCAGGCAGCATTAATGAACAGCCTGGCGGCCACGGCCTAGCTTTCCCAACAAACTCACTTCAATCACACTAAGTCAACAAACCGTACCTAGCTAGCAAAACATTTCGGTTCTGGGCTCCTCAGCAGACATACATTAGCAGAACTGCCGCTAGTCTTTTCTAGAGGCAACTCCTGACAACATGCCTAGTCTAATTCGCTCAAATTTCCACCGAGGAGTTCCCATTTTAATATTCCCAAGCAAATCCCAATTCTGAGATCGTCTCCAAATCTTGTGGTGTTTCAGTGGATCTTCAACTACAGAGCCTGTGTGCTGGGCTTCCAGAGAAGGACTCTAATTAGAAAATCCTGTTTTTATCATTGTGTCAACGTTTTCACCCCTTTGATGGCAACATCTAAGAGGAGCTCCTGTGATAGGTAACCTCTCACCAGCAATTACACGCAGTCTCTAAATTAAAGATGCCTCCTCCGACGCCCCTGTTTATGCCAGGCTAGTTATAAAAGTGGAGAAAAGCATCTCTTACATTTGAACGACTGTTTGAGGTTGTGCCGCAGCATAACCCCCAGTGCCACGCCACCCCCCACCTCGGCCCCGTCTGTGTTCCACCTGCGTAAGGTTAGTACAAATTAAAAGCATTAGAGGCTCAGTCAACTCTAAAATGCAAACCACTTAAAATGGATGGTAGAACTCGGGCAAAAACATCTGTTGTGTTTTTTTTTTTGTTGTTGGTTTTTTTTTTTGCCGATGAACAAGACAAGACACGATGAAAACGGTGTTCTTGAATTATTAAAAAGAAATAAATGCATTCTGTTGATGCTTACACAGCCCACTGTTTTTTTACAAGACTGTCAAACAGAAGCAAACACACCCGATTACTCACGATTAAGTATTTGAAGCGTTTGACAGCCCTAAACTAAATTTGAATTTAAATGGAAGGTAAAACAAGTGCAAGAATGTCATGGTTTTTTCTGTCTTTTAAAGATTATATGGTCTGCTGTATGGTGCTTTCTCCAAGGAAAAACTTTTAGTTGCACAAAAGAGAAGCAAGCAAGCAATTAAAAAAAAGATTAATCACAAATTCACAGATTATAATAATCATACAGTATTGTGTGTGTACCGCGGCCCCCTATCCACAGTATTCCACCTGCGTAAGGTTAGCACAAATGAAAAGGTGCCGTCCAGTCTAAAATGCAAATCACTTAAATGGACGGTAGAACTTGTGGAAAACCATCTGTAGTGTTTTCATGCAACAGAAAATATAAGACACGATATACACAGTGCTGCTTTATTATTAAATAAATTACGTAATTCTGCATTATGCAGTAAATGCATTCTTTTGAACCTTAACGTCCAATCATATGGCTGTATGGTGGTTTTTACAAGGAAAAAAAACGTTCTTTGGTTTAAAATAGAGGCAAGAAAAAAGATCAAACAATTAATCCTTTGACAAATAGCAAATTCAGACGCATACAGTATGTGTGTATTCTCAAGCATGTTTAAATTGAGTCCAAGCACCCCTAAAATTAAGAGTTAAAAAGTTTTTTTAGGGGTGGGCAATACGGCTATTTTATCGTATCGTGATAAGTTTTATCATCGTGATTAACTGACCAACTGCTTATTTCATCATAGAGTGTAATTTGTCCTGTTTAATCAGATGAAGTGTAGCACAATTTGAAATCACAATAAGCATGGGATAATATTTGAATAGTAATGAAGAATCTGTCACTACTGATGCATTTTGTCGTAAACCATACATCGTGCATCATGAAAATGTTCTGTTTTTAACAGAAGTTAATCTCTGATGAGCTGAAAAAAATGTTTTAAGAAAAACGGTTTTGGTTTCAAATAGAAACAAGCAAAAACAAAAATGCTTAATCGCAATTAAAACTCATGATTAATCGCGATTAAATATATAAAACATTTGACAGCACTAATAGAAATAAATTCATAGATCATCCCATCTGCATTTCGTCTGTGTAAGGTTAATAAAAGTTCTTTTGTACGTTGTTTTTCCCTTTTGTCAGAAAAGCCACAATGAACAAGATAAGACACGATGAAAATAGCATTACTGATTAAAAACTAATAGATGCACCTTGTTGAAGCTCATAATGTCCATTCGCATGGACCTGTAGTGCTTATAACAATTGATACAATTAAACACTTTCTTTGGTGGCACACAGAAGCAAGAGAAACATGATTCATTACTTCAGATTAAACATTTGAAGCATTTGACAGCACCAACGGTAATGAATTCCGTCTGTGTAGCGTTAATAGAAATTAAAAGCAAGCAGACGCAAGCAAATAAAAAAAGATTGCAAATAAAGCTTGTGCAATTAATCACGATTAACATTTGAAGTGTTTGATAATAGGTCATTGATTCATACAGTATGCAGGTGCTGCAGTCCCCCATCCACCCCATCTGTGTTCCACCTGTGTAAGGTTAATACAAATGTGAAGCGTCACAGGCTCAGTCAAGTCGAAAATGGAAAGAGTTTAAACGGAGGATAGAACTTGTGGAAAAACATCTGGTTAGATAAGAAGAATTGGCCAGATTTGGGACTGATCTGAGGCAAATACGGTCCATCTGCTTTGCTCTATCTTTATTAAGTCATCGTCAAACATCTGGACTTGTGACAGACATCAGTGCTGTGACAGAGCTACTTATCTCCAAAGCTTCGTTGGTTACTTAAATAAATAGTTTGAATATTTTCTACAAAGGTCTGTCACGTCTAGATGCAAATCTACAGCATCCTGTTGATGGGAATCCGATACCATACAGAACGATTGCAACTGCTTCTTCCTGTAACCCAGATCTAAAAAAGCAATATTATCTGACATTAACGTGTTTGTCCTCTTTCTAATTAAGTCCCTCTGGGAGCTTCAGTTACTTAACTGTTTGTGCTGAAGTAACATCGGGCCACGACGCTGTTGACTGATCTCGACTTCAAAGCATCTTTTGAGGGGGGCCTGCAAACATTCACACTGCCCTCCTCTGAAGCTCTTGAATTGCCATTTTATTGTACCGTTGACAAAAAGAGAGGGAAATCCACGATTCCACACTCGTGTCTGTGGATTAGTAGTGACTAAATGCCAGGGGTGGCTTTAAACAGCAGAGCGTCCTGCTGTGGGTTTTCTAGAGATGCTTGTAAAGAACCGTTCTCTAGGACTAGTTGACTAGTCTCTATGGCTGTTGTTATAGATTTAATGCACAAGTGTTTCGGGGGGTCTGAACCGTTGACGTTCTTGACAAAAGCCGGCGGCCTTTCCGGTGCAAAACCGTGTATACGAGAACATCTCGGCGTCTGCATCCTGTGCTTTGAAACCTCGGCTGAAATGTCAGCTTTGTCTCCTTTGACGGCAAAGACTTTAAGCCCTCAGTTTCCAGGTTCTCAGGAGAACATGCCAAAGGGACACTAAAGGTTTGGAGGGGTGGGATTTTTGCTGCTTTTGTGATGTGGCTGCACTCTTTGAACATGACGTGGCAACTGTAGACTCAACCATTATCTCAAGGCATATGATTTATCCCGGCATCTTTCAGTTTAGAGTGGCCACACATGATTTCATGCTAAAAGCTAAAGAAAAATCATCGGGTCTGACACCTAACCTGGAATTCACCGGGCACAGGCACGTCCTGAGCCACCAGTCTCTTGTAGCATTCCATAAGCGCGCAACCTAACCTTTACTACAAGCTCCGGCTGGGATTTGAAACAATGGTTTCCAATAGCTGGTGCTTAGCAGTGAGCCATTGGAGTCGAACATTGAAATGTCTGTCATTATATCCAAGTTCTACATTAAGTTATTTGGCAGACCCCCTTATCCAGAACTTGTACAACCTTACAATCCGAGCAAATGTGGGTTAAACCCAACAGTGGCAGCTGCGCAGAGGTTGGACTTGAACCAGGGTTGGGCAATATAACGATATTTTAGCGTATCATGATCAATGTTATCATGATAAACAATATGCTTTTCTGAGCATATCGAGGATATAGTCAGTGCTTTAGAGATCACTGACCAACTGTATGTTTCATTATAAAGAGTGTAATTAGTCCTGTTTAACTGGATGAGTGCAGCATATTTTAAATAAGAAGTATGGGATAATATTTGAATAGAGGTTTTTAAGAATCTGTCACTACTGATGCATTTTGATAATTGTCACATATCATGGAAATGTGATATAATATTTTTACCACATCCCCCACCCCCTTATTTGAACCATGGACCTTTTTGTCCAGAAATGGGGACAGTTTCACGAAAGCTTTCTTAAGGGAAAAACTTAAAGGTTCTTAACACAAACACTAAGAAGTCCATAAGAATGCTCTTAAATGCAAGTTCTCACATATTACAGTGGTGCTTGAAAGTTTGTGAACCCTTTAGAATTTTCTATATTTCTGCATAAATATGACCTGAAACATCATCAGATTTTCACACAAGTCCTAAAAGTAGATAGAGAACCCAGTTAAACAAATGAGACAAAAATATTATACTTTGTCATTTATTTATTGAGGAAAATGATCCAATATTACAGATTAGTGAGGGGCAAAAGTATGTGAACCTTTGCTTTCAGTATCTGGTGTGACCCCCCTGTGCAGCAATAACTGCAACTAAACGTTTCCTGTAACTGTTGATCAGTCCTCTATAAATAAACGACCACATATAACATTTGTCTCATTTATTTAACTGGGTTCTCTTATCTACTTTTAGGACTTGTGTGAAAATCTGATGTTGTTTTAGGTCATATTTATGCAGAAATATAGAAAAATTCGAAAGGGTTCACAAACTTTCAAGCACCACTGCATCTTGAGAAAATCTTCATTGTTTCTTATGTTGCATTTTACAGCTTACAACATACAGGTGCAAGACACATTAAGGAATTTGTATTTGTCGTCATCATTCAGTTTAATCCAAACAGAGGACAGCCGAAGAGAGGAAAAACATCAAACCAAGAATTCAAAGAACATTTATCAAACAAGAACTAGAGGTGATGGTAGAAGAAATAGCCAACAGGAAAAAAAAAATCCTCCTTGGAAAATAATATTGGCCTTATTTCCAATAACTACACAAAAACGCTTTCAAGAATACCACTCGTTGTTAGAACTGTTCTTAAGAAAAGAGTTAAGAAAAAAAATTATTCTTTGGACGTTATTTGAAGAACAACAGTTTTCCGTAACTTTTTTCTTAAGAACAAAGTTAAGAAAATGAGAATAACACATTTCAGAATTCTTTCTTAAGACATGTTCGTGAATAAGGTCCCAGTGCCTTTACCTAAGCCACCAAAGGCCCTTAATTAGCAGAATATGCCCAATATAGAAAGGTTACTCTGTAAAGCCAGGGTTAAGTGTCTTGCTCAAGGACCCATGAACCTTGGACCTTTTAGTCCAGACCTGCAGCCTAATTCATGAAAGCATTCTTAAGAAAAAAAAATAACTTACAATGGTTAAGACAATACTAAGAAGTTCATAAGACTGTTCTTAAACAGAAGTCTCAAAAAACTTGAAAAGTTCTCAAGTATAATCATACGAAAATCTTCATTTTCTTATGTAGGCAATGCTGCATTTGACAGCTTACAATATATGGTGCTAGACGCATTTAGAATTTGTATTTGTCGTTATTTCTGTTTAATGTGCACAGAGGACAGTCAAATGGAGAAAAAAAAAAACTACAAACAAGCGTTCAAAGAATTTTAGCAAACAAGAAAAAGCCAACAGTAAAAAAAAATAATACTGGCCATATTTCCAATAACTAGACTGTTTAAAGTTTGGTAACTTTCATAAGGTTAAGAAAACATTTCAGAACAGATGTTATCAAGAATAACACTCATTGTTAAGACTATTTAAGAAAAAAAAAATTAAGATATAATTTGACAATAACAGAATTTCACTGTTTTTGTCTTAAGAATAAAGTTAAGAAAATAAGAAAAAACACATTTACGAAGATTTCTTTCTTAAAACAGCTTCAGGTCCCAGAACCTTAACCTAAGCAACCACAATCCCTTTATTAACAGAATATGCCCAATATAGAATGGTTACTCTATAAAGCCACCAAAAAATTAGATAACCAGAACAAGGACTCAACTTACAACAGGTCACCATGGAAGCCAGTTCTTTACCATTTCCTTGTTGTAATGTAAAGTTAACTGACAACCTTTAAGAAAAAGACTGTGTGCACTGAGGAATTCTCTTCTCCAGTAGACACCATAGCTTTACACTTGAAGGCAAAAGTAGCCATCTTTCTGGTGTTTGTCCCATAACCATGCTACATCACTTTTTTTTTTTTAAAAGATGTAAGTAGAGCTTGGTTGGTGTTGGGGACAAATTCTGTCTCCAAAACACATCCTGTTATAAGTTTGAAACCCTGTCACCCAAAAGCAGGCCTGAATATTCACGTAACAGCTTCCTAAAATCACTGACACAATGAAGTCCACCCAAACTGAGCAGGGCGTTAGCAAACATAGACACGTTCTGTCCGTTACCAAGTACAAACGTAGCCTGTACTTGTGAAGAGTTTGAACTAGAAGCACAAACTCATTTTTAACTTTAGAATGTGACTATGGTACACGAGTGCTCACCTCAGTTTACAGCGCGTTTTGCTTTTCCCAGACAGGTTTTGAGAGCAGGCGAAGTAGATGCACAGAACTGGTAGTCAACTTTTAAATAGTTCCATCTGGTGGTGAAAATGTTAATGATTTAACAACTCGCACTTGTGACACGGTTTAAATTTGCTATTTCACCAATTCCAGGGGTAAAAATAAGCCCCGTCAGTGACGGTACGCCGTACCGACAAGAGGGGAGAGCGACTGCCGCGTTCAAAACAAGTCACGGTCGGACTTTGGGAAAAAACACACCAACTCCTTCCGACTCCATATTAATAGCATATTAACCGTTCACACTGTTTTGCTCCATAGCCCAGCGCTTTCTTCCTGAGGTGCAGCTGACCGATATCCAGTGTAATGGAGTTGTTTCACAGGCCAAATATCTCCCAAATAAAATTAGTAATATATTAATTTGTGATATTTCATGATATTCAGTTTTATTTAACTGGGAAGTGAGACGGCTTTTGTAAACAAGCGCGCAGCAGTGCACTCCATAAACACAGAACGGCTCAGTTGCATGGCATGGTTGCCAGATCCAAGGAGAGTAAGGAACCTGGTGTATGGAAAACAGCCCGAAAGACGCAAATAGATAAAACAAACAAACGTAAAACAAGCAACCTGCAAGAACTTACAATGTAAAAGTGGTCATTTGATCGGTTTGAGAAATAAATCATAATGTCAATTTCGTTTTAACTTTACAGGTAGAACAAAACCAACTTGCAGCAACATTGGAGGGAGAGAGACATGATCAGGAAGCAAGCCCAAATTAGCAGCTACATTTTAGAAACAAGCTCCAAAAACCTGCAACCCGCAACAACCAATATTTGTAAGTGACTTTATAAGAAAATAAGCCTAAAGTCATTTAGCTCTTTGTCCAGAGCTTTGTATTTCTTTTTCCACTCAGGATCCATGAAGCTGAGTGGAGGTGAACAATATGAAGTGATGAAAGTTGTATAGTTTCACCCCTAAACAAAGCTGATGCATCTAAGCTCATGGAGAAACTTCCCACATAGTCTGAAAAGTCAAATATCATTCCACTCTTTATTTACAATAAAAATAGACATATATCAGAATCTACACGATTGCGAAAATCTCTATATACACACGTACAATAAACTGGGGAAGGGTTGACGCGTCCTCTGTGTGTTGACCAAAAACAATCCTAAGTGCCAACTTCCTTAAAGTATTTACAATACAGTAATGTACTGCAACCATCAAAGGCCAAGTTCCATAGAGAAACATTTATATCTACTCTGCAATGTTGACACACAAATGGGCGATATAGGAACGAGATTTTGAAAAAACAAACAAACAAAAAAAAAACAACAGCAACAGAGTATCCAGTTCAATTCTTTCAGACTAGTCCCATTTTCCAGCAGCGTTCGATAAAATAGTCCTTGACTCGTTTCAGTGTCTCTGGCACGTGTGCAGGCTTCGTGACGTCTTGCTGTGATCTCCCCACTGCATCTTGCAGGTCAGGCCGTCGCCGCAGTCACAGCGTTGGAAGATCTCAAGAGCGTGAGTCCCTTTCCGCTTGTGCCTGGTGCACACTTGGCCCTCTTGCAGTACGGGCTTGCAGATCTTGGACCAAAAGTGGCGGGCACAGCACAGACCCTCGGCGCAGTCCGAGGACCTCAGGCAGTTCTCGCCTTCCAGACCTGCGGAAGCCAATGGCGACGTCAGACTAGGGCCTAACTGGCAAGGCTGGTCAAACGGATGCTCTTTCCAATGTGATGGCTTACCTTTAAGGCTTTGTGGTCCGCCTTGGGTCGCTACTTTGGGCTGCAGAAGGACTGTAGTGTTCTGTAGAGTGCTGATGGCCATAAGTTCTTCCACTCCAGCTTGGAGAACAAGATCAGGGTCGTTGGGCTGGCACACACCTGGGTGAGAAAGGATTTGGGAAGAAATTCAAATCATGGAGCTTGATGGCATTAAATATAGTATGAATGGCCAAGAAGAGTCATCTTTATTTGACGATCCCTCTATAGTTGTCTGGTACAAAATGCCAGTGGTATGATATGAAGGATATTCTGCTTAGATCTCTGAAAGTGGAAGCTTTTTAACCGATATTGCTGTAACCTAATGAATAATGAGACTCAAATCAGCTTTGGCAGTACAGACTAAGCCCTTTAACTATCTTCCAGGCTTTGCCTTGTGGCTCTGTCTACTGGGACTTTTGGCATCGTCCCTTTAATGTCCTTCCAATCAACATCTGTACAGTTTAATGTTCTTGGTTTTAAGATTTATAATAGGAAATAAAATTCGTCTTAGATACATCTAATTGACATCGGAATGACAGAAAACTAGTACAGTACGAGCAAACCCTTGTGACACCTGCTGACAGAAACGAGAATTGCAGGCTTGAAGGTGAAAACATGGTGAAGTGTTTTATTAAAGAACAAATACAAATATAAGAATTAGAGTATTGTACAGTATATTAAATGTTTTCCGATGTGTTTTAATTAATAGTACTGTTTAAACTGTTTACACTATGTGCAAAGTATTTACACTATTGCACGACTATGGTAATGTCTAGTCAACGTCCATTTCGTGTCATGTTTCACAGAATTTACTAACTGATTAGTCTACATTATTAGGCTGTATTTTATTGGAGTTACTGTTTTATATTCTTTAAACATGTAGCTCCTGTTTACTAAATGAATGTTAATGATTGATTACTAAAGGTATTAATTAGATAACCTACAATTCCTACATAACATCTATACTGGATCCCTATTTGAGTCTTGATCCGCCCAAGGTTTCCTTCTTATAATGTTTAGGGAGTTTTTCCTTGTCACTGTCGCACTAGGCTTTGGTTATGTTAGTTAATATAAGGTATTAGAAAACTCTAAAGCTGCTTTGTGACGATGCTCCATTGTAAAACGCGCTATAGAAATAAACCTGACTTTGACAGAATGTGATGCGCACGTTAAACGGCGCGTGCTTTATACGGTCCCGCATATAGGTCTAAAGCCATAAAATATCTGGAGAGGTTCCTCTAGGACCTGATGTGCCAACCTGATATTGACATGCCATCTTACCGTTGTTGCAGTAGTTGGCGGGGCAGCACATCGCGTCACGGGTGCACCGCTTTCTGCGCTTCTTGCACTGCACACACGCGCTACGGGAGACGAAACAGAACTCATCCCGTCCGCACTCGGAGTCAGCCATGCACAGAAGAGGCTGGGGGGCCAGTACAAAGGTGAGATCTAGTCTAAAGGTAATCACAAATAGACGACAACCAACACTACGAGAGGATGGAACATGAACGTACCTGTGCTGTATCAATTGCCAAGTTCTGCTCCCCTGTCAGCACGGGGACCGCGTCCGGCGGGGCGCTGACCGCAGCCGGACCGGACTTTATAGAGTTGTGTAAAACAGCGCTGGCTGCTGCACACCCAAGCAGGGTGAGGGCGAGATAAACCGAGGAACAAGACATCTCTGAAGCTGCGATATTCCCTTTTGAAAGCGGCGCGCCAGGCTTTTTTGGAGCTCTCCGAGGTCTGCTCGATTGTCTGAGCGAAGCTCCTGACGCTTCATTTATACCCGGGCTGAAGGTTTGGCTTCCCCGCCCCTCACCCGTTAAGTCCCTGAGGGAGGGGATGGAATTTCAAAGCGCCGCGCCGCTGCCTCTGTGTGTGTGTGTGTGTGTGTGTGTGTGTGTGTGTGTGTGTGTGTGTGTGTGTGTGTTTTTGTTTGTTTTTTTCCCCAACACAAAGTAAACACACACGTTTGTCTTTCTATAGCTGTGATGACTGTCCAGTGACATAATATTACTGTTGATAATTAATGCCTGTAAACCTGTACATCTAACAATAACCTCAGTAACCTAAAGCAAATCTTTTTGAACAATTTTAACAACAAATAAATAAATAACAAGGGGAAAGGTTTTCCTTGTGGGGGCCAGTAAAATGTATCCAACTCTAAAATTTCAAATATATCTGATGTTCTTATCCTTAGGGGGACACGTTACTCAGGACACACACACACACACACACACAAACTGAAACACTTTGTCTTTCTTCCATTGTGATTTATTTCCATTGACATAATATTACTAAAGCAATTTTTGGTTGTTTGTTTGTTTTTTTCAACACAAAGTTAAATTGTTGATAAAAAACATCTGATGTTCCTGTATTTCTAAGGACACATAGTACTCACCAAGACACACACACACGTTTCCTTATTGGAACCAGAAATATGACCCCACAAAGTAATTAAAAAAAGGCAAATCTTTCCATCCTTGTGGGAGCATTTGGAATATAAATGAGTGCACACACACGCACACACACGTTTGTCTTGCTATCCTTGTGAGGACTTTCCATTGACATGAATAACAATGAAGGACTACTTCAACTAATCAATGCCAAACCTACACCTAGCCTTAATCCCAGTAACCTAAAGCAAATATGTTGGCTCTTTTGTTTTTTGGTTTTCAAATAAATTTGCCATTTTTCTTTTTAAAAAATTCAGGTTTTCCTATCATAAGGGCATTTGGTTCTCACAAGTACAGCACCTATTTTTGCTGGGACTTTCCACTGACATAATGACTATTGTAGCTACTTAATGCTACACCTACACCTTGCCCTAAAATAATTAACTTTGACCCAAGCACATCTTTTCACCGTTTTGTTTTGTATTGTTTTTTTAATTGCAAAAAAAGTTATCATTTACAAATGCTGAGTTACTTTATTCCGTAGCTAAAACTCTAATTAGCTCTAATTATAGGAGCTTCAATTTAAGAACGCGGTAGCCTACTTGACGTCACCGTGGCCGTTCCGTTAGGCACACTGTACAAAGGGACCGACTTTGAAGTGGAGTTGATAAAAACAAAGGTGACGGAGATCAAAGGCGGAATGCAAATGGAAAGGCGGGAAAAAGTTTACTGAATTAATTATCATTCAGTCTGCGCTCGCGAGTAAATAGTGCCTGATTAACACTCGCCGGCAAGTTGGCTGGACCTTGTGAAGGGCCGACTTTGTGTTGGACAGCCGTCCTTTATTTAAACGAAAGGCGCTGTTTGTGTTATCCTAGTGGGAAGGAAAATCAAACACAATCTTTCACAAAAAGTCGGGTTGTGTTATCAGATCGAAGATCACACAACGCATCCAAACTGGAGTGACTTGGAGTCGAATGTGGACAGGCCAAAAGCGACGCGAATTAGTACGACATGACACAGAGGTGGCTTTTAATTGGGCTGGATTTTGACTTGTGATGCCATATTATTTATTCTATTTTATTACGCTCTTCATAACGTTTCATTTTCATTAGATAACTTGGTTAATTCTTACATATAACATCCAAGTCGCCCAAGGAGGATGGGTCCCAAGGTTTCTTCCTTATAACGTTTAGGAAGTTCTTCCTTGCCACTGTATCCTAGGCTTGCTCAATTTGGGAGTGGCCTTATAATTAAGAAGATCGTCAAAAATGGTAAAGCTGCTTTGGGGCAATGCTCTATTGTAAAGCTGACTTGACTTGATATAGGACAACTTTACTGAGACCACCGTTGGAGTCTTCATTTTCACCCAGCTTTTAATTTGAGGTTGCCTTCCAACCATGAAGTGAAGCGTTTAGGGTTTTCCCTTGCCACTGTTGGCCTAGGCTTGCTCAATTTGGGATTGGCCTCTTAATTTAGAAGATCATCCAAAATAGCAAAGCTGCTTTGAGACAATGCTCTATTGAAATGCGCTATAGAAATAAATCTGACTTGATACAGCACAACTTTGTTGACGCTACTCATCATGTGGGCGTTTGGGAGTCTGTTCATTTTCATTAGCTTTTAATTTGAGGTTCCCTTCCACCCATGAAGTGAAGCGTTTAGGGAGTTTTCCCTTGCCACTGTCTCCCTAAGCTTGCTCAATTTGGGATTGGCCTTATAATTAAGAAGATCGTCAAAAATGGTAAAGCTGCTTTGGGGCAATGCTCTATTGTACAGCTGACTTGACTTGATATAGGACAACTTTACTGAGACCACCGTTGGAGTCTTCATTTTCACCCAGCTTTTAATTTGAGGTTGCCTTTCAACCATGAAGTGAAGCGTTTAGGAAGTTTTCCCTTGCCACTGTTGCCTAGGCCAGGCTTGCTCAATTTGGGATTGGCCTCTTAATTTAGAAGATCATCTAAAATGGCAAAGCTGCTTTGAGACAATGCTCTATTGAAATGCGCTATAGAAATAAATCTGACTTGACTTGATACAACACAACTTTATTGACGCTACTCATCATATGGGCGTTTGGGAGTCTGTTCATTTTCATTAGCTTTTAATTTGGCGTTGGCTTTCAACCACGAATTCAACAGTTCGTGGTTTTGTTACTATCCAATTCACAACCCTGTTATTTGTTGACGAACCAAAACTGACGCGCACGCTGATTTGAAAGCGCATCACTTTGCTCTCTATTCCTGTGAATGAGCCGCCATTGTGTCATTTTTTTTTCCCTCTGTGGCAAATAGTTGAGGAGAAACCCCGGACTGAAGCTCTTTGATGTGCTGGACAGAGGTCAGTCATAAGAGGCGACTGTGGGACAAATGCTCAATACACTTCATTAGAGGCGCATTGGCAGCTTCTCTGCGCGCTTTGTTTTAATTGGGCACGGCAAAGCCCGAAGGTGGTGTAAAACGAAGCCCAGTGCAAAGCGGCCTTTGATGAGCACACACATCAAACACATCGGGGAGCTAAGACTTAATCTGGCTTCATCTCCCACAGCCCTTTTTCACACAAAATCCGTTTTTAGGCAATATTCATTTTTGTCTCGTCTGGCTCAGTGCAGTGGCTTTTAGGGAAAGGGACCTGTTTAGTAATTCTCTCTCTCTCTCATTTAGATTGTATGATGTCACAGTAATACTTATACAAACACACACGTTTAATTTTTAAAGTGTAGTATTTTGTAGTTGGATTTGATATCAACTCATGTCGAACCCAACTGCAAATGATTAAGCTTTTAATGCTCTCAGCAGGAGTTAACTGATTTAGCAAGAATTAAACAAACAGATAGAATAACTTGGTATGGGACAGCCTTTTCGTTGATTTCCTCAAGTTTAGTCTTATAAATAACAGTTTTATACATAAGAAGAGCCAGTGTACTTCCACTCAATGGTAATGGCTCCAAACTAGTAGTTGAAAAGTTTCCCCAGTTGGTTTTTGTTCCATGAGACCATATTCTCTATACTGTTCAAATCCGGATCAGACCAAATCCTGAGCCTGAAGTATTGTCTTGTTAGATTAAGGTTTCAGTTGTGGGAAGCCTTTCTGCAATATTATCCTGTACTCCAAACCATTAATTGACTTTTCCCTGTGAAGCAGCTCACCAGCAGCATCGGCTGAAAGGGCTCCCCACAACATAACACCTCGAGCTCCATGCTTAATGATAGTAGACATGCATTCATGGTTGTCTTTGAAGACACCTCTTTGCAGCTCAAATCGTGATTCATCAGTCCACACAAATCTGCTGAACCGCTGTGAATCACACCTTCTGTATTCCGCCAAAACCATCATTCTGCCTTTGATGTGTTTCTTATACAGCAATGGATTTTTAACACATCTTAAACCTGGACATTAGTCTTGTTTTCTGAGGTCTCGAATTCTGCTGCCAGTTTAAGGTTTTTAAGAACTGTACATTTCAGCAGGTGGTCATCTCTGCTTAAAGGGCTGTGGACCTTTCAGAATCTTTTTTCTGCAAAGCATCACCTATCGTTTCCAAAGCACTGAGATAAATTGGCTGACGGGGAAAATAAGGATGTGTTGTGCCTTTACGGTCTTGGAAATTGCAGAATTGCTGCAGTTGCTCTGACTAAGGGCATTGATATTTTTTACCATTCTGCAGCAGATTTTCTCACTTGTTTTTTTTTTTTTTATTTACTTGGGAATCAAGACTGCAATTGAGATCTGTCACTGCATCAGGTGGGGAAGAGAAGACTACCAAAATAATTTAATAAAAAACAAGATGGACAAAATTTGGAAGACACACTGCTACAAGTGCTGGGTGATGATCGGGGGACACAATCCAGCGGTCATGGAAATATGTTCATCTGTTTCAGAGGTCAAATGTGAAAGAGTGGTTCAGGAGCATGAGACATCATAAACACATGGATTGGAAAAATCACAGAGTCCCGCCTGAACCTCACTGAGAATCTTTGGGATGTGCTGGAGAAGACTTTGAACAGTGGTCCAAATCTCCCATCATCAATACAAGATCCTGGGGAAACATAATTCAACTATGGACAGAAATTGTTGTGACATTGCAGAAGCTTTTGTAAATGATGCCACAGCGAATGCATGCCATAATCAAAGCTAAAAGCAGTAAAACAAAATATTAGTGTATGTGACCTTTCTTTTAGCCACGCAGTGTACGTATGTGTATATTGTGTGTATATTATAAGGACTTTTCGAGGTAAAATATGCCAAAGGTGCTCCTGTGGATTGAGATCTGGTGACTATGGGGGCTTTTTGAGTGCTGTGATCTCATAGTCATGTTCAAGAAAACAGTTTCAGATTATGTGACATGGTGTGATACCATCCTGGAAGTAGCCATCAGAACATGGTACACTGTGGTCATAAAGGAATGCACATGGTCACCAACAATACTCAGATAGGCTGTGGAGTTTAAATGATGCTCTGTTGGTACCAAGTGGCCAAAGTGTGCTAAAACACCATTACACCACCACCAACCTGAACTGTTGACACAAGGCAGGGTGGATCCATGCTTTTATGTCGTTCACACCCAAATTCTGCCTACCACCTGAATGTCAAAGCAGAAATCAAGATTCATCAGACCAGACAACGTTTGTGCAATCAGTTGCCTGTTCTTGGCTGACAAGACTGGCAGCTGGTGTGGTTTTTCTTCTGCTGTATTCCATCTGCTTCGAGGTTTGACATGTTGTGCGTTCAGAGATGCTCTTCGGCACACCGATGGCAATCAGCAGTTTCTGAAACACACAGACCAGCCTGTCTAGCACAAAGTCACTTAAATTACCTTTCTTCCCCATTCTGATGCTCGGTTTGAACTCCTGCAGGTCATCTTGAGCATGTCTACATTATGCCTTCCCTACCTTTAACAGCTCTGATTGGCCCTCGTTACCTCGAAATTCGGGTCAATAATGTCATCGCAACCTCCTTGTGATCACGGTTTTGATGTCGTTGAGATTGAGCTTTGTAAGAATGGCTGTGTTCCAGTTATCAGTGTTGGAAGAGGCCAGGGAAGAGCGCGGTTTACAAATCCGTACACCAACTTGATAGGAAACAGTCCCTCCTTTAGGCTTAACCCAAAGCCAACGCTCTCATTGAGGTTCATCATGAGTTTACAGGCGTTCCACAGTTTACGAAGGTGGGAGACGTTCCGCACATGGGACATTGCATCTTGAATGTTTGTAAACCAAAGAGTTTAATATATACTGTTTATATCGTAGTGCTGCCACCTAAGGATGCTAAACAATTATGTAAACTACAGTTGAGCAAAATCATTAATAACAGAGCTTATTTCTAATAAGTGTTGAATATCTCATGTTATTTATTGAATGGTATTAAAAAGTGAAAAACAAACACCACAGATGGCCGCAGTTCGTACTTGTACTGCTTGATTGGAAAAAATTGAAATTTCAAAATTCAGAATATGGTTCTGACTGATGTGTATTTGTGTTTATTATCAGATTCCATCGTTAACTCAAAAAATCATAAAACCGGGACGTACATGATAAGTTGAGGGACCAAGGAGGGTCGTAGATAGCAGTGGGGTGGCTCATCTTTTGGGCAACTTAACTTAACCCTTAACTTTCACCTGCTTAGCTCAATAGACGTGTAGCCGAGTCAGTATTAGAGAGGACCGATTACGTTTGATGCTTTTATTGTAAGAAAAGGCATATAAATCGCTGAAATTTACCAAAAAAAAAGCCACAAATGGGTCAAGATGACATTTTTTTGAGGTGTTCACCAAAGTCATGCAGCATCAAAACCAACGTCGAATGCCATTGAATTAAGGCACTTCCAGTAATGCCGAAAAAAGCAGATAAGCACAGGCTGTCAACGAGATCACCGACTTCTCAAAAAAGTACCACACAGATAAAACATACTCCAAACAAATTAAATAACAAAGTGAGGTTTACTCGGACGATAAAATCTTTTGTTTTTTTTGTTTTCTCTTCTCCGACAAATATCACAAAATATCAGCACTGAATATGTACATAAATATTTACCTCTGGTCCTACAATAAATAAAAACCCCCATTTGTTTTCCAGCACAGTAGTTTTTTTTCAAGCTATTGTCAGTCTTCTAGTCATCGTTGGTTGTGGTTCTGGTGATAAAATGAAATATGCATGACCAGCATTCAAAGACGGGCAAACACTTTGCTGTTTGTTTATTTGAACGTGTTGACACGTTGTGCTTGTCACAGCCTGCCCCCTGGTGGTAGCAACCGTGTATGTACTAACCCTTACTCGGGTGCATACAGTAATGGAGAAGAGAATAATCGGATGAAGTGGTGACTGGGATGGTTTCAAAAGCAAGTCGAATGTGGAAAAGGCATTGAATGCAAGGGCATTTTACTATATGAAGGAACGTGGTCCTGGCAAAGGATTCATACACTCACTGATCACTTTATTAGGTACACCTCATGGTTTCCACACTCATTGTCCATGTGATCAGTTCCATTTATCCACTACAACTACAGACCGTCATCCATCTCTTTCTCTACATACTTTGTTAGTGCCCTTTACTCTGTTCTCCAATGGTCAGAACTGGTATAAATGGATCAGACACAGCAGTGCTGGTGGAATTTTTAAACACCTCGAGTCACTGTTGGTTGGTGGATAATAACCCACCAACCAAAAATGTCCAGCCACCAGCATCCTGCACTGATGAAGTATTAGAGGATGACTAAAAAACTGTGCAACAGATGAGCTACAGTCTCTGACTTCACATCTACAAGGCGGACCATTAAGGTAGACATGCCTAATAAAGGAAAGAGTATTTACTCCAGCAGCACTGCTATGCCTGGTCCACTCATACCAGCACAACGCACGCCAACAGAAATCTAAGGACTAATTTGGGAGGAAGTACACCCTGCTGAGCTCCCCTGAGAACTACATTCTTGCCAGGGCTTTTTTTTGTTTTGCATTCGCACCACCAGTAGGAACGCTACGTGACGCTGAAGTGACGTAAGATTTTGCCTAAACAACTCCTCCGTCTCATGTAGACTCAGTACAGACTGGAATTCAACATTGGTCCATTTGTCTGGTTTTTTAAGAGCAGTAGAGTGGTAGAGTTCTAAGGTGAAAAACTATTAATAGTAGGAAGGACTTTTATGAGTCTTAGGAGAGAAAATGCCAGAAAGACGATGAGGGTAATCAAATGCTACAGATTAGATCGTGCAGGAATAATGTTTGTGTTTGACCTTATTAGACGTGCACTCAAATCTACCCAGCGCATCTATGCCGTAACACCCGAAATGAAAGCTACATATGAACCGACCCCACCAGCACAACAAACACGGCAGCAATCATAGTAACTGAAAAGAGCAGAGCCACATTTTCTCCAGTTTGTCTGGACCAATCTGCCCAAACTTACATCACTCAGGGGTTCCTATGCGCTGAGAAAAGACTACCGTGAAGTAGGAGCTAAAGAAGTTATTACACACTGTGTTTTAAGAACTACAATCGTCCCCAGTTCCTGTTGGCCTTACATGTGACAAAGGGGGCTACCTGCATTGACTACAGTCTTTAACTGTAGAACTACAAAGTGCATCTATATGGTAGGTGGAACTGAAATTGGAAGAACAAGGTGTACCTAATAAAGTGATCGCGAGTACATAAGTTTCCAAATGATAAATAACGATAAATTACACCAATGACTCCTACGGTGGCTGACAAACTAAAATTGAGAGAAACCAATGAGCATGACTCTATCAGTACCAGAGTTGGAGTAGAACCATCCTCTCTCCAAGTACAATCCAGGTTCTATCCACTCTAAAGGCAAATGAAACAGAATAAGGGCACTATGAATGATGGAACTCAATTGAAGACTAAAAGCCCTCTGTGATGAAGCTATCAGAGTGCGCCTCCAAAGCTCACAGCAGAGAAGAGCTTGGGTACTAATGGAGAGCATGATGGGGCATCACAATACTGCTGCACGAGTCAGAGCAGCATCAAGGAAGGCATCATGGTGACCCAGAGCTGGACTCATTCCTTTTTTTTTTTTTTTTTGGAAAAACCTGTCTCAGCAGTCCCTCAAAAACCAGGCGTTACAGTCAGACAGGCCAATCGGATCAGAAATCGTTGTCCCAGCCTGAGTTGTCGTCGGGCGGCGGGTCCTCGTTGTCCTCCGGGAAACTGTCGAAGTTACTGGTGTCAGTGGGAGATGACACCTGGACGGAGATGGACGAGGAAGCATTAAATTTGGACTGAGTAAATGGTCATGGTCATGACCGTCACAATTTCACGAACCCATCCATGTAGCCATTCCACAATTCATCCATCCATCCATTTATTCATCCTGTCTTGCTGACTCATCCATGCATCCAGCCCACAGTTCTCACCTGTTTATTTAAACATTCCATCATCCCTCTCACGCATCAATGCATCCCATCCATTCATCTAACCAATCCATCACCCATTTACACAATCGTCCTATCCATGCCATCTCTGCACCAGCCCCAAAGACCCATTTCTCCACCCTCTCACCCATCCATCCATCCATCCATCCACCCCATCCCTCTAATCAGGTCCAGCATACCCACCTATGCATCAATCCATCCTATAGTGTCTATCCAGTCACAGTTACCATCCACCTATTCATCATTTATCCACCCGGTCAGCTGTCTACTATCCTATCCATCCATCCGTCCATCCTATCCATGGGAGTCCATCAATACACCCATCTCTCAACCTGCTCAACTATGTCCATCAATCCCGTTGTGCGTATCCATTAACCATTACCATCCAACCACTCCACAGCGTCCTATGATTATTCCATAGTTCCCATCCATTTCTCAATCAGCACAACTATCCCACAATGTCCATCCAACCTCCATAGTGCCACTATTCATAAACCATCCCAACTATCTATTCTATTCTTCCACCCAGCCCACAATGACATCCATCTACCAATCCATGTGTCAAGGCATTGTATAATATCCATCCACCCATCTATCAGTGCCATTTATTCAAACAACCCATAATGCCCACCATTTATACAACGATCCCATCCATCTATCTATGTATCCATCCATTCCTACACCCATTCCATAGTGCCCTTCCATCCATGCATCTATCTTACTGTAATAGTCAATCATTCATCGATCTATCAGAGCCATATATCCATCTCAAAGAGACCATTCATCCATTCCAGTCCATACATCCACCCAAGAAACAATCATTGTTTTTTTTTACAGTGGTCTTATAAACAATTTAACGCAATAAAAAGGAAGCTTTTAAGTTTTAAAAATTGGCCATGCCATGCATCCATCTATAGGTCAATCCATCTGTCTATCCATACATGATTTAAAACTACACAGAAAACTTACATCAGGGATAATCGGGGGAGTCAAGGTCCCTTTGCGCAACCCTTCCCAGTTAAAGCCTTCGAACCATCTGTAATCACAACAGATCAGGGTTATATAACCTTAGATGAACCTATAACATATTAGAGCATATAATTAACGACATCATTTCACTCACTTGTGCTTTTGGATGTCCTTCACCCCATTTTTCAAGTTTCCAAGTCTCTCAGATGGATTGTCCCTGTATACAAGACCGGAGACACATTCAGTTTTAAAGAACTCTAAGAGCGAACCTGCAAGTAATTAGATCCAGTAGAAACAACTTCAACCCAAACCTACCTGCATAGTTTCTTTATAAGATTGGCAGCATTTTTGGTGATCTTCTTTGGGAATTCTATCATGTCAATACCTCTCAAGATGATATTGTACGTCTTCATTGGATCTGGCCCTGAGAATGGTGGGCTGCAGAGAAAAGACGGTTAAGGATGTTTCTTTAAAATACAATAAGGACCGCACGGCATGCTTTAACAACAGGGGAGTAACGATACACTCTATATACACACACATACATATATACACACACACACACACACACACACACACACACACACACACACACACACACACACACACACACACACACACACACTTTTGCACCCCTATTTAACAAACAAATCTAATTTTACCTGCCAGTCAGGAGCTCATACATGAGGATACCCAGTGACCAGTAGTCTGCTGAGATGTCATGGCCTTTGTTCAGAATGATTTCTGGTGCTACATACTCCGGCGTTCCGCAGAAGGTCCATGTCTTCTTCCCGAATCCGATCTTTTTGGCGAACCCAAAGTCCACCTGTAATTAGAGCAGAGTAATTGCAGATCCTAGTGTTGTAGTCAAGACCGGGACACACTGAGTCCGAGTCATGACCAAGACTTTTTAGTAGTCGAGTCCAGACTGAGACCAGATTAAAGATGTTTTTTTTTCCATTATACAAGAATAAAAAGAAGAAAATGGAAAAAATGCAATTCATAAATATTATTTGGGAGCAAATGATGGTGATTCTGCTTCCCTTCTTCTCTCAAACTTAATCAGAAGCCACCATAAAGACAACTGACTATAGCAACAACATCTAGTCTATCAATTCTTATTAATTAATTACATTAACTAGTTAAGCGAGCAACAACGTGCAAAATCTTAACGTCAGACTATTCAAAACGTGTCCAATGATTAACTGTTTATCTCTGTTAGCCAATCAGATTGCAGTGCAG
Source organism: Ancistrus triradiatus (assembly GCA_025084515.1). Taxonomy (NCBI): domain Eukaryota; kingdom Metazoa; phylum Chordata; class Actinopteri; order Siluriformes; family Loricariidae; genus Ancistrus; species Ancistrus triradiatus. Next base: position 27,336 of record JAJAGP010003730.1, on the reverse strand, counting down.
AGCAGATTTAATTTAAGCATGTAGAGAGAAGACTGATTTATTCTGTTTGAATGGATTGTGGATATTCAATAATAATAGAACACAAACAACAATTCTCGACAACAATTTCGAAATCCACCTTACCCCGAGACCACGACGAAACTGAGTCTAAACGTGGTTGAGACCAAGACGAGACCAAGACCGGACTCGAGTACTACAACACTACACTCATGCTGCCAATTCAGAGCTGAGCGTAAAAACATCTGAAGGATTTCAGCTCACCAGCTTGGCATAGCCTCTGTGATCCAGAATGAGGTTCTCTGGCTTGAGATCTCGGTAAATGATTCCTTTGGAATGCAGGTAAGCGAAGGCTTCCACCACACAGGCTGTGTAAAAGCGTGTCGTAGAGTCCTCGAACGAGCCTCTGCAGGAGATAAATGGGGATGCTGCAGGCCTTTTACGATTTCAAATATGCTCTGTGGTAGTAACAAGGGTCGACCAGGTACCTGTCTCTAAGAATGGTCCACAGTTCCCCTCCTAAACAGGCTTCCATCAACATGTAGAGATACTTGCTGTCTTTGAAGGTCCTGTACAGTCTGAATGGAAATAGATGCACATGTTGATGTAAATAGGAAATCTGACTGTAAGTGATGTTAAAACATCTGCCCTTAAACTCTGTACATGGACTAGCATCATTCAAATCACACCAAGCAACAAACCAAAACAGACAAGTAATCTCGAGAAAAATCAGACAAGCTCAACTAGGGTTGCTCTTTAAAAGAGAAGAGTAATAACAATACATCAGTCTGTGACAGAGCAGAACAACAGCTCTGGTATGTTACTACTGTATTGGGACTGTGGTAGCCTAGTAGTTGACTATGGACCAAAAGGTCCAGGGTTCAAATCCCCCCTCTGCCAAGCTGCTACTGTTGGGTCCTTGAGCAAGACCCTTAACCCACAATTGCTTGGATTGTAAGATTGTACCAATTGTAAGTCGCTCTGGATAAGGGCGTCTGCTAAATGCTGTAAATGTAAATGTACTACTCGGCAGCTACCTCACTATGAAGTCCGAATGGGCTTCCTGCATGATATGCTTCTCCGAGCGGATGTGCTCCTGTTGCCGCGTGTCCACGATGTGGCGCTTTTTCAGGATTTTCATGGCAAACGTTTTGGTCTCGTCACTTTTGAGCTGCACCTGATGGGAAAGTCAAAAGGAGAGCCACACACAAATTGAACAAAATCAACCAATGAAGTACATTATTACACAACGCTTAAAAAGCGCTGTATATGGTTCTCTCTATCATACTTCTTATTGCTGGTTGGCGATTCTTCTTCTTCCACACGTTTCTGGGATTAATATGGCTTGAACCGATTAATGTACAGACACGCAGATAATGGCTCTGTGTGGTGTGCCGATTTATCATTTTGAATAGATTTAAGTTTAAAAATGAAAAACCTCCCATAGAAATGCATTGAGGGAATGCTCAGATTCAAATCTCAACCGAAAAAATTCTGAACCAACTGAAATCGTAACTGAACACAACTGAAATTGATGATGTCACCACAGAGCGCTCAGTGAGAGTCAGTGACCTGTTATTACATCTACTGATACAGAAACATGTAAAAGTATTGGGACACGACGTGGTACCTCGGTTCTCGACCACCTCCAAACTCGTTGAATTTGGTTCTTGATGCATTTTGGCTAGAAAAATTCGTCTAGGTTCTTGTCGTTTGCTCAGTACTTGCCTCACTTGCTTAAACCCGTGTGTGACCTGTGTGACTCTTTCCAGCTGAAACTCAATTCACGTTTCAGTAAAGTGATTCAGATTCACAATAGCTTTTGGTCAGTGAAGAGCACCTGGACAATACAACTCCATTAATGCATATAAAGCCTTATTCATAGTGGATTTTCTTTCGGCTCTCGACAACGAGAACCCGAGGTACCACTGTATATTTATAATTGTAATGTATTCCGTATAAATGTAATAAATTATAATGTTTGTTTGTTTATTCAATGTCATTCTTCAGCATCAATGGCCATTCAGCGACAGACACAATGTCACATCAACGCTCAAGGTTTTATCAAATACACACACACACACACACACACACACACACACACACACACACACACACACACAGACACAGACACACACAGACACAGACACACACACACCTACCTGTGCAAACCCCATAGAGGGTAAATGAGTAGATGTTAATACTATATATATATATATATATATATATATATATATATATATCTGTGTCTGCACAGGTTTCCTCACCTCTTGGTCAACTGATGTCTCTAAAATGTCCTAATGTGAGTATGTATGTGCACTCTTGCGCCCTGTGCTGCCGACTAGGCCTTGCTGGTCCCTCGCATTCCTGAATTAGATTTAGTACGGAACGACAAGTGTTATTATACTCTGGGTGTTACACTACCATATTCCGCCACTAGATGTCAGTATCATTATGATTATCTTGATATAGTCTGCCTATACTGGTAATAACAATAAAATATACTGTAGTGAAATGACCATACACAGTCAGCTCTAGGAATAATGACCAAATATAATTTTTCTTTATTAGACTATAACCAGAACATACAGGAAATTTGAATCCAGTATTAACAGCTTCTATAGGGGCAAGTGTTTAGTGTGATCTCCCCTTACAATGAGCAATAACAGCATCTGGGAGCTTCATCAACCCATCTGGTGGCCAAAGACTTTTGCACAGTACTGAACATGACAAACTAGTGCTCATATCATATATTGTTCAGCTTCAAATGAAAGTGAAGCATGGATTAACAATTAAATTACCA
>JAJAGP010003730.1:0-24436 GCA_025084515.1 Ancistrus triradiatus | reverse complement strand
TGGTGGTAGTATCATGATTTGGGCCTGTTTTTCTGCATCTGGGCCAGGACGGCTTGCCATCATTGATGGAACAATGAATTCTGAATTATATCAGAGAATTCTAAAGGAAAATGTCAGGACATCTGTCCATGAACTGAATCTCAAGAAAAGGTGGGTCATGCAGCAAGACAATGACCCTAAGCACACAAGTCGTTCTACCAAAGAATGGTTAAAGAAGAATAATGTTTTGGAATGGCCAAGTCAAAGTCCTGAGCTTAATCCATGCAAAATGTTGTGGAAGGACCTGAAGCGAGCAGTTAATGTGAGGAAACCCACCAACATCCCAGAGCTGAAGCTGTTCTCTACGGGGGAATGGGCTAAAATTCCTCCAGATAATTTCCAAATTTCCTCCAGGAAATTACACCAGATACTGAAAGCAAAGGTTCACATACTTTTACCACTCACTAATATGTAATATTGGATCAATTTTCTCAATAAATAAATGACCAAGTATAATATTTTTGTCTCATTTGTTTAACTAAGTTCTCTTTATCTACTTTTAGGTCATATTCATGCAGAAATATAGAAAATTCTAAAGGGTTCACAAACTTTCAAGCACCACTGTATGTGCCTGTCCTCTTGTAAGCAGTACTCATTTCTTTATTCCCCCTCTACCTGCATATTCTCTCTAACCTATAAATATATAAACAGGTTCACAATCTCTCATTAATTTTCTGCAGATCGTCCGTGTTGTTCATAATCCTGTCTATAAACGCATTTTTGGCTTCCGCCAAACAAAAGTATCAGGAACAGCTTTTCTTATGGGGCTCCAAATAAAAAAGGTTGGGAATTATTAACTGCATTTTCGCAGCTTGACCCTTTAAAGAACCCGTAATGACGAGCCATATAAAAAATAGTCAATATTCCCCCATTCTACATATTATATAACAGCTATTAGTAGTGTATTTGTTTGTGTTATACTACTTACGGAGTACACACTACTGTTCTGGAGTGCTGTAACCAGTCTGTATGCTGCACTTCTATTCATTCATCATTTCTCTGCTTTTTCTCCTCACATCAAATTGTATTAAGCACATGCAACCGGTTTTGACCTTTGAAACAACTTCATATGGAAAACACAAATGAAAACCAATAGGTATCCTTTCGGCACATGTGAGATTTACATGACTCTACACTAGTACTGGAAAGTTTCCCTGAATAGAGCTGCTAAATTCCTAGATCACTCCAGCCTGCACTGGACCTGCAGCCAATATATACCAAAATAACACAGGGCTCTGTATTAGGACACAGTACACAAACAGAGAACAATTTGATATAACCCCAAATCAGAAAAAGTTGGGATGGTATGGAAAACGCATTTCCTTTGACTTATTTGATTGGAAAAAAATTTGTATGAACCCGAGATATTTCATGTTTTTTCTGGTCACCTTCATTTCATTTGTTAATAAACATCCATTCCTGCTTTTCAGGCCTGCAACACATTCCAAAATGAAGTGCAGAAGGGTGTAATTTAGGGCTATTAATGAGGTAAAAACTAAATTATGATGTGATGGCAACAGGCAATTATAATCATGATTTGGTACCAAAGCAGTATCCACAAATGGCTGAGTTTTTGGTGAGTAAAGATGGGCAGAGGATCTCCAGTTAACATATGTGTGAGAAAATTACTGAACAGTTTAAAAACAATGGATTTACATAGTTCTCCCTCTACAGTGCATAATAAACGATTCAAGGAATCTGGAGGAATCTGAATACATAAAGGCCAAGAACACAATCTTGAACTGAAGACCAGTGATCTCCGATCCCACAGACATCACTATATCAAGAACCGTCGTTCATCAATGGCTGATATAATCAAATTAATGGACAGTAAAACAGTACTGTGTAAAAAAGAAGCCTGGTGTCAGTCATGTCCAGAAGCGGCGTCAACTTCTGGGTTCACAGGCATCTGGGATGGACCATCACACAGTGGAAACGTGTATTGTGATCACACCAATCAGCATCTTTTTGTTTAATAAGAGGTGGATGCCGTATACTCCAAACCAAAGTCGAAAAGGACCATCCAGACTATTATCAGAGATGAGTCCAAAAGCCAGGTATGGGAGTAGTGCCCTTTACACTAATGTGATGGCAGCATCAATGCAGAAAAGTACATTGAGATTTTAGAGCAACATATGCTGCTTTCAAGATGACATATTTTCTAGGGATGCCCAAGCATTTTTTAATAAGGCAATGCAAAACATGCCAAATCAAGGCTGTCCCGACTGTTTTTTTTTGAAAATGTGCTGCAGGTCTAGAATGCAGGACTGATGTTTACTAACAAATAACATGAAGTTGACCAGACAAAACATGAAATACCTTGTGTTCATACTGCTTGCAATAAAATGAAAGTCTGAGGAAAATGTAAGAAACAACCATACCGTCCCAACTTTTCTGATTTGTGGTTGTGTAAGACAGAGTTCAAAGACACTGCAGCGGCTAGAGGTATTTAATGACATGACAACATAAAGGAAATGGTGATAATGAGAAACGGTTTCCTACCAGCTCAACCCGTCCGAATCCTCCAACTCCCAAGGGTGTCAATGATGTTGAAGTCCACCAGCTTCAGGTTGGAGAAGAAGGCGTTCTCGGCCTCATATCTGCATTTTTTAAAGTGAAAAAAGGGGAACTTCTTAGAAGTCTGAACAGAATACGTAACAGGGAATGGCAGTGGCGACGGAATGGAGGCAGGCAGGCTGGGCATTCGCACCCTTCCTCGACGCTCGCGTACCCCGACAGGAAGCAGGTCGCGCATTCTATCTTTCCGTTGGTGGAAACGATACAGTACGGCCAAATGGTCCCGTCTCAAAAACCCAAAGAATGCGGCAATCCCAATCTCGTTCTTCTTGAGCACGTTCGACAAAGTGTTAGCGACAGACTAGGCTCGTGCGTCAAATTAAGGCGCCATTTCCAGTTCACATTTCGAGTGCTGCAACGCGGTTTTGCATGCACGTCCAGAAAGATGGGGTTGTCCAGATCCCTGGAGTCTTTCTGCATTAAGCTAAGCCTTGCAAATCTCTGCAACTTACAGTCCACCACGTTTAAAGTCGCTCAACAGCAAGCCTTGCCTTAAGTCTGGTGTCTGAGCACTGGCAGAGCAAGCAAGTGGCGAGACCTTCGAGCAGCCCCTACTTAAAGGTCAGTCAGTGCGCCAAAACACAGTCCAAGTGTCCCTCTGATGAGCTTCAGCCTCCACTAATACCGTCTGCCTGATAAGTATTTTTAGCCTGTGAACATGAACCGAGGTTCTCCCACTTAGAATGCCTTCCATTCCATGGACGGGAATAAGTCCACTTTCCTTATATTTATGCCCTATGATGCTGCAGCACATGATCCTGGTCATGTGTCTGAAATGTTAAAACCACAAGTGCATGTCAAACAGTTTCAGTGTCATATAAGTTATGTTATATATAAGTGTAGCTCAGTGGAACTGAGCTGTGTCCCTACTAACTATTCCTAATTCCTAACTTTCCTCCTTTAAGTGATATTGGGGAACCGGACCCTTCAAAGTGAATGTACGAACATGCATACATACATCTTGATGCCACTGTACTTTTCTGGTATAAAGAAAATAAACAAACAGAATCTGTAGTTCCCTGCAACTGCAAGAAATTAGAAAAACCAAGTATCATCTTAAATTGCGTAAACAAACAAGCTAACTGAGAATGTGCCTGAGAGTGTGAGATATGACTCACAAAATGCAACTGAATTAGAAAGCATAATAAACATAGCATAACATAATAAACACATCTTTGCATCGCACAATGTATCCACAATATATCGTTACACACCTAATAAAGCAACTCAAAATGTTCTGATGCAATAAACAAGATGAGACGTGATGAAAATGCTTATAAATGTCAAATCCCATGGCTGTTAAATGATTTTGAATAGATTTTGAACAGAAAAGCTATTACAGCACAATGAAATTGTGCTCTCTTTTTCCTAATAAAAGAAACTAATAACTGAATAATATGGTGACAGTTCAGTTCAATACATGAACAGTACTGAGGAAGTATCATAAGTCGCAAAGAAAGAATCAGAGAGAGAAGAACCAGTAGAGTCCATTGGGGGGGACAGTAATGGCTGCTACTGCGTCAATCCCAAATCCTTCAGCCATGAACAACTTTGTCTGTAAAGTCATTCTGGTGGCACCACTCAAACATGAACTCGAGTCTCCAGAATGGTGTCATTCTTTCTGAGAGAAGCCTTGAAACATGCTTGCAAGAAAACGACCCTGTCAGGTCAGTGACAGCTTGAGGACTGTCTTCAAGGAAGCCCGTGAAGCACAGGCAAACACTTCTCACTCAGCACTATGCTGTCAGAATACAGGATTTTGCCATTTCGGGCATTTATACTCTAAGACCTTTGAGTAAACTTGGAACATACAGGCTGCTTGGTTGAAAACCTCAGCATATCAATGAATAAACTTCTGTCCTACGGTCCTTTCAGCTGGCAACAAGTTATTTATCCCTAACTGATGCAGTGAGTAGCTTCTCATTTGTTAAACAACCATGTCGAAAGACGCATCCTGTGGTCGTGGAAAAGATGTTCATCTGTTTCATTTACATTTACAGCATTTAGCAGACACCCTTATCCAGAGCGACTTACAATTGGTACAGTCTTACAATCCAAGCAATTGTAGGTTAAGGGCCTTGCTCAAGGACCCAACAGTGCCAGCTTGGCAGAGGTGGGATTTGAACCCTGGACCTTCTGGTCCATAGTCCAGTACCTTAACCGCAGTCCCATTTCAGAAGGGTCAATTTGTGAAAGAATGGTTCAGGGAGCATGAGACATCATTTTCACACATGGATTGGCCACCACAGAGTCCAGACATGAACCCCATTGAGAATCTTTGGGATGTGCTGGAGAAGACTCTCCCATCACCAATACAAGATCTTACAATACAATACAAGATCTTACAATACAATACAAGATCGCAACACTCCGGCCAATTTAGCGTAACCAATTAAGCTAATGCATGTCTTTGGACCGTGGGAGGAAACCGGAGTACCCAGAGTAAGCCCACACGGACACGGGGAGGACATGGAAAATCAAAAAGGACCCAGTCCGCTCCAACTGGGATCGAACCTCGGACCTTCTCACTGTAAGGCGGCAGTGCTACACACCAAGCCACCATGATGCCGAAGGTTTTAATAATTATAACACATTTTTTAGGAAATAACAATCTGTCTTTTAACTCCAGACATTTGGCCCCAAAGAGGTCACTTCAACAATCAATTATCACTTCAACGCTGAGAATTTATGAGCAGAGACGAGTATTTAAGAGCAGAAATGTGACGTGTGTCTGTGTACCTTGTCTTGCTATACTTGTGAGGACCAAATGTCCTTACACTGATAGGAAAATGGAAAATTGAAAAATTCTGACTTGTGAGGACCGTTTCGCTGGTCCTCACTCTTAATTGTTGTTTTTCAAAAAAAAGGCACATTTCTTTAAAAAAAACAAGAGAGCCAAAAGATTTGATTTAGGTTACTAAGGTTAAGGTTAGGGCTAGGTGTAGCCTTACTTATCTACATCAGTACATCAATGGAAGGGCCTCATAAGTATGGCAATAAAAAAAAGTGTGAGTCTACCTTACCGTACTAACAGTACATTACTTTATTTTCTATAATTACTGTGAATTCCCATAAATTACAAAAGGTTTAACGTGTGTATAACAGTTTATATTTACATTACAGTAGCATAAAAAGACTGTGTGACTATAGTAATGTCCGGTCAGCGACCATTTCAGTCAACAACCTGTTCAACACAACGTAAATCGGTCACTAAACAGAGCATATCTGTATCTAATAATGTACTATATTTCATTTACCCCCAACTTCTGTATACATCATTGGGACAGCCCTTATGGAAAATCATTTCTCAGGTCTCCCAAACCAGCATGTTTACTACCACCACGGCTACAGCTACAGCAGCTCCCAAGGATGATCTAAAATCCATAAGAGGCAAGAGGCCCCAGCAACATATGGTTGACAGCTGATACGCAAGTTTTCCACTGTGCTCGCATATCCCTGGGAGTAAACAAGTATGGCACACTGAGTGACAGTGGTTCAGTGGTTAAGGCTCTGGACTTCTAAGGTTGTGAGGTCCAGTTCTGTCAAACTGCCACTGTTGGGCCCTTGACTACTCATTTCGGCCGTAAAATGCTGAATCTCAACTTGTTAAATCCTGTTCCCATGTACAGTACTGTGCAAAAGTCTTAGGCCACCATTAGATTGTTGATTTAGCAATGGTATACTGACTATATATAACAAATTATCAACAACTGGATCCAAAAATGTCATAATTTGGGTTTGTCACTCCATCATACTCCTTGTCCTTGATCTTAATTCCAATCGTTATGAGCTTTAGCATATATCTTACCCTTTTCACCCTGTTCTCCTTCTAAAAAAGTGATTTCTTGGCTGCTACCTTTCTAAAAAGATCCCTGACCAAGCTTCTTCGGACTACAGAACGGTCAACGTGGCATCTCGATGAAGCTGCCAAGTGCAATTGCTCAAGTGTAAGGGGAGGTCGTACTAAATACTTATAGCCTACATGTTTTTTCAGATTTTTTGGAGTTGTTTAATACTGCATACAAATTTCCTGTGTTTTCGGCTGTATTCTAATGAAGAGAAATAATTATATATGGTCATTACACCATTGCTAAACCAGTGGTATATCTAATTCAACGGTGACCTAAGACTTTCTCACAGTACTGCTGTTCTCCACTATGTTTACACACTCGCGCTATAGTGCTGAACCCAAATTAATGCTCTCACTTTCCATCATATGATTTTGTAGATTATTTCTGTGTAAAAATAACCTACTGCATTGGATGAATCCAGCTTCCTCAGGGGTCACTAGTTAGCTGGAACACCAGCTGCACTGGTTTAACCTCGTGTTCAACAATAATGAACTGCAGATGCAAGAAATAACAAAGCAGGTGTTCTAAAAAAAACCTGACATGATTGTGCTCACCTGACCTGAAGAGGAACGCTCCAAGCCTAGGTCAACACACGACTGTCACACCTGATTTTACTCAGTTAAACTCGCATTGTTTCAAATATGTTTTCTCTAAATAATATGCATGGACAAAAAAATCGTTCCAACTTAGGCCTCATAATGAGTGAGAAATTATATCAGGAGCATATGAACAGTTATTGAGAATGCTCTTGTATTTCCTTATATGGTGGGATATAAGAAGAATTAACAGCAGGATAAAAGGATTAAACTGTGGTGGTTTTGTTAAAGCAGTCCAAAAGATGGGTCTAGGTAGTTGGTAGTGACTCAAAAGTCAATAACTGACTTAATTACAGCATATATACACTGCTATTGGGAAGATTAGTGCTTAATAGGGGTGTAATGACACACTATGCTCACAATTCAATTTTCTTACATTTTTTGCAGTGTAAACAATGCAAAGCAACACATTTTTGAAGAAGTTTTTCAACAACAAAAATTTCCCCATGCAATGAACAGAAATGACTAGAAACAGAGGTTTAGACTTGTACATAAAATGTTCTATTGTAGCTCCACCATGTATTAATAAACAAACTGAAAACATTCCTTTTTTATTTTGGAAGAATAATTCAAAATGTGTACTTTTATTGTATACAATGCAAACAAAAAATGCAGCAATTAAAATAAATTAGGAGTTTGCATTACATGAAAAAAATGCAATTGCATTAGATGTTGGACATCGACACATTTTTTGCATCGTTACACCAATATCAGTTAATGTAAGATATTTGAGATTTCAGACACTGATTTACCTTATCTACAGCTTATTTGTATCTGTGTGTAAAAGGATTCATACTGTAGCAGGATAATGACCCAAACACACCTCAAAGCTTTGCAACAACTACTTGAAAACCACAGAAGATCAAGGAACTGACTGTCATAAGCGTTCGTCCACAGTCACCCGACTTAAAGCCTGTCGAGCATTTACGTGGGCACTTGAAAACAGAGACAGCCAAGCATTCAATAACTTCGCAAGACTTTGTCTTTCAAATATTGTGAAATCATGTTGGGATGACATGGATCTCTGTGGCGTCCATGCCTAACCCTAGTCTGGTGACTCATTCGATTATTTTGCAGACGTTCAAGGAATTTAAAGACGTCTGTGGTTTTTTATTCTGCCTGAGCTAATCGTCATAGTCCTGGCTGTCCTTAATAATGGCAGTTGGATCAGCATGGAAGTCCACATCTCTATACAATACATTCGTCAGGCTAAGGGATAATTCCACCCAACAACGCTTCATGCATAGATAATTAGGAACAATACCTGTTATTCAAACTATTATAGTACTATTTAATCAACATATGGTACTGTGCAAAAGTCTTAGGCCACCATTTGTTGAATTTCCAATAAAGTATCTATCTATCTCTCTATTAGATTTGCTGTTTTTGCAGTGGTATATGACTACTTCTCAGTCTCTTGTATGCAGTATTAAAAACAAAAACAAAACAAACAAACAAAAAAAAAAACCTGGGTTAAGTAGGTTAACAATGTACAGTACTGTATGCATATTGCAGACTAATAACAATGTTACTGGACAACGGACATCTTTGCAATCAGAGGTCATCCGAACATGTAGATGTAAAATAAGCGTTTTACATAACTGTCTTTCAAGATAAGTCTTGTTAATAGACACTGACTTAAAATAACACGCTATGTCCGAGCCTCGTTCATGTCCTTGAGGCATCACATGCCAGCCAACCACAAATCAGATCTGTTAGTAACATGCTTGTCAGGTCAGCTTGCTTTTGGACGCGTCCTCTGTCTCTGTATATAGATGCATGTTGCTAGGTCTTTCCCAAGAAGCTCACGTCTTATGATTCTATCTGTAGTCGGTTCATAAAACATTTGACGACTTAATTGCGTGAGGTGAGGACTTTATGACTGGTCTCATCACAAAATCTGAACAACCTACCAAGTAATAGCACTTTTAACAAATACAGTACTGTGCAAAAGTCTTGCCACCATTAGCTTAGATATAGTTCTGTTTTAGCAAATAGTATAATAACCATATATAATTATTTCTCAGTCTCACTCTTTTATTAGAAAACAATGAGAACATACCGGACATTTGAATGCAGTATTACAAAAACTGCTTCTACGGGCTATAGTGGTATTTAGTGTAACCTCCCCTTCATCAGGATGGAACGTTTATTATCCTCCTACAGTCTGAAGAAGCTTAATCATGAATGCTGGTTTTGGAAGGGAACAGGGTGAAAAGGCTAAGATATACTACAGCTCATAAAGATTGGAATGAAAACCATTAATCCATTAATTGCCAATATGTTATATATGGTCATTATACTATTGCTAAAACAACAAATCTAATGGTGGCCAAAGACTTTTGCACAGTACTGTATGTTCTCACAAAGCAGCCAGCCACTATACAAGCACCAGGTAGTCACAGAGGTACTCTGAAATCGAGTGGTACGCCTTTACAAAAGAGTGACAGGTGTTAAACTTGAGGTCTAACTCAATATTAACGCCTGCAGTTTTGGAATGAGATGTCCAACAAGCTCATATAGGTGTGACAGACAGATTTCAAAAGGTGTTAAATTGATTCTTATAGACAATGAAGCATTGTCTCAAAGCAGTTTTATAATTTTCTATCATCAAATTGAGCAAATCTCAACCTGAACTCCTAAACCTAAACATTATAAGGAAGAAACCTCGGTGCCTAGCGGTTAAAGTACTGGACCAGAATGTTCAAATCCCACCACTGCTAAGCTGCCACAGTTGGTCCCCTGAGAAGGCCCCTAACTCACAACTGCTTGAATTGTAAGACTGTATCAATGTAAGTTGCTCTGGATAAGGGCACCTGCCAAATTACATAAATGTAAAAGACCAAGATGGGTGTCTGCATATTTTTGGCCATACATTGTAACATTCACTCTGGATAAAGGCACCTGCTTATTGACCAAATATAATTGAATACAGGTGCCAAGGGCTTACTATTACTTTCTGGCTCACTCAGGACAATGGGGTCTCCATTTAATCCTGGATTCACCTAAGTTTTCTTGATTTCACTCTCAGGGACATTTTCCTCGCACTGTTATCTCAGCCTTGCTCATTTGTGGACTAGAACTTTATCAATGTAAAGCTGCTGTGCAACAGCGTCTGTACAAATAAAACTAAATTCATTTTGCACTAGGGCAAAGCAATCTGTGCGAAAGCCGAAAATATGATTCAGCATGACTGAACTTGCTTGATCATTTTGGCAGCAAAATAACAACACAGTCGGTTCCTGCACTTTGTCCCCTAAAAAAACTCTTGTGGGACTCATAATGCATAACGAATTAACATTCTGGGTAGCAAGCCAGTCCGTAATGAATTTCACAACTCTTCTATTTCAGCTCTCAGTGCGCCCTTATATGACTTGGTATATTTGGTAAATTTGTCTTCGCCAGAACCTAGTGGCATGGTGGCAAGCGCTGTCACCTCATAGCCCCAGAGACCCGGGTTCAAGTCCTGGCATGGCCTGTGTGGAGCTCAGTTGCATGTGCACTCACTGGTCACTTTATTAGATACGCCTGTTCAACTGCTCGTTAAGGCAAATATCTAATCAGCCAATCACACACCAGAAACTCAACGTATTAAAAAACATAGACATGGTCAAGATGACCTGCTAAAGTTCAAACCGAGCATCAGAATGCTTGAGCATCATTTGCTGTTGGCGAATATTTCAGAAACTACTGATCTACTGAAGTTTTCATACACAGCCATATTCTGATCCAAAAAAGAGAAAATATCCAGTGAGGTGAAATTAGCCTCGTCTGGGCGAGCCAGTCTGGCTTAAATTCCTTTGTTGATGCAAAAGGAAGCTGGCCAGACTCAAATAACCACTTTTTTTACAACCGAAATATGCAGAACAGCATCGCTGAACACACAATACGTCGAACCTTGAAGCAGATGGGCTACAGCAGCAGAAGACCATACCGGATGGCACTCCTGTCAGCTAACTGAGGATACAATTTGTACGGACTCATCAAAATTGGATAACAAAAGATTGGAAAACGCTGCCAGGTCTGAGGAGTCTCGACTTCTGATGCAACGTTCAGTAGAGTCAGAATTTGAATCAGGCTGATGGTGGTGGTGTAATGGTGTTGGGGATATTTTCTTGGCACAATTTCTGCCCCTTAATACCAACTGAGCATCGTTTAAACACCACAGCCCTCTTGAGTTTTGTTGCTGACCATGTTCATCCCTTTAGGACCACAGTGTACCACCTTCTGATGGCTAAATCCAGCAGGATAATGAAGTCAAGTCAAGTCAGATGTATTTATATAGCGCTTTTTACAATGGAGTATTGTCTCAAAGCAACTTTACAAGTTTAGATTAGATTATAATGCACCATGTCCCAAAGCTCAAATCATCTCAAACTGGCCTCCACAGACAGCAGACCTCAATTCCAATACAGCAGGACCTTTTTGAATCTATGACACACAGAATCATGTCAGTTCTCAAGGCAAAAGTGGGTCCAACCAGATACTAGCAAGGTTTGGGTACTCCAGCCCCACCATACCCGGTGCTGCCAAGGACTTTCCTGCTTAGACTCAAGATCCTAGAGTAACTCTGTGTACTGGACTACAAATGCCGATATACATTTTTTACATTATTTTATTTGACCTATCAATATAAGACTTATTTGTTTTTGAGTCTTGGTCCTCCCAAGGTTCCTTCCTCAACGCTTAGGGAGTTTTTCCTTTCCACTGTCACCCTAGGCTTGCTCAATTCGGGATTACCTGCAGATATTAGAAGATAATCTAAAATTGTAAAGTTGCTTTGAGACAATGCTCCATTGCAAAAAGCACTATATAAATCTGACTTGACTTTACCTAATAAACTGACTGGCGAGCTTATATGCGAAAGGTCACATCAAAAGCCCCAACAAATTTGGATCGAGCTCCAATGTCATAACTTTTACAAGGCTCAAGCCAGGTTTTATGAACCAAGACTGGTTTTGTATTTCACCCACTTTCTAATCTAAATCAATTTATGTACAGCACATATACTGAGATCATTCAAAGGTGCCTTGGCTGTTGGAATTGCGTTAAGCTCTCGCTTGTGCAACACCATTTCAGAGTCTCAAGTATTATAGGTTTCCCCGTGTCAGTATTGGGTTCAGGACAGAACATCCCCACTGGCCAAGTGTCAAGAAAACCAATCCTGGTGGCTAAGAGGAGCCAAAATTCTTCCAAGCGTTACAAGAAGATAGGGGTTTCACAACCCGGTGATTTATTGATTGTGGAATGACATACAAACCACACTATATCACACTGATGCTCTGAAAAACGTCCAGTGGTGGTCACTATCCCCCTTTAAACAAGCCACTGGGACAGAATACACAGAGATGCATGTTAGACTAACAGGCTGGTATCCTAGTAACTAATGAACCTACAGGAAGTTCATCAGCCGGGCCCATGGGGGTTGTTAGGACAGATGCACACATGGCTATTGTTGCTGCGGGGGTGTTCCATTAAACGCAACCACACTACATGTTGCATGCATCACTCAGACCTCCTCATTGAGACCCAAACACACACCCAGGTCTATGAGCTGACCGGCTTCCACAGCAACAGGTCTCGTGTGTGCAGGATCACTGGGGAGAGATGTAATTGGGTTTAGCAAAATGGGACACAGTGGTGCTTGAAAGTTTGTGAACCCTTTAGAATTTTCTATATTTCTGCATAAATGACCTAAAACATCATCAGATTTTCACACAAGTCCTAAAAGTAGATAAAGAGAACCCAGTTAAACAAATGAGATCAAAATATTATACTTGGTAATTTATTTGTTGAGGAAAATGATCCAATGATATTATTGAGTGGCAAAAGTATGTGAGCCTTTGCTTTCAGTATCTGGTGTGAGTCAGTTGTGATTCATGTCTAATAAATAATATACTGTATTATATTACTATTTATACTACATATACTATATCTGCTATTGTTAATATTATTACATTAATTATATTAGAATACATCTTATGGTATTTATAGGCTAATAATATGCTTTACTGTACTGTGTATTACCTTTGTATAGATCTGTATCATTCCTCTGTTATAACAAACAGAAAGCAGACTGACTGCCAGTGTCTCAGTATTTGATTTTTATTTATTTATTTTTTTGGGACTGTGGTATCCTAGTGGTTAAGGTGCTGGATTCTGGACCAGAAGGTCGAGGGTTCAAACCTCACCTCTGCCAAGCTGCCACTGTTGGGTCCTTGAGCAAGACCCTTAACCCACAATTGCTTGGATTGTAAGACTGTACCAATGGTAAGTCGCTCTGGATAAGGGCGTCTGCTAAATGCTGTAAATGTAAATTTGTTGATTTTGTTTCATTTTTGTCAGTGACGGTCATACGATCTTAAAGATGCACAATTTAGATTTTTTTTTACAGTTGTCAAAGAGAATGAGCTGAGTTCTGACCTGGGACAAAAGGAAAGCTCAAATAAATGAGCCATTTCGAGAACTTAAAAACCATTTACACATTTCATGTACATGAAATTATAAAGGGACATTCCCAAATGCATTAATCAAAGTAAATAATCCAAATCCATGCTTGACAAAAAACGTGGAATTATTTTAAACCACGTTAACTTGTCTGACGCTGATACACACTCCTCTCCATCGACATTTGAAGTAACTGGAGTGAACACTTTTTTTCTACTTATTGTACATCAAAAGCCTTGAATATAAAAACGTCTCATTAAAATCGGTTGAGAAATAATAAGGCTAAATAAGCTATAAATAAGCTCCTCCGTTCACTTGTATTTGTTTACAAGCCAGTCTTGCCTGGACCAATATGGCGGACGTATCGCAGTAATGAGCATAAGCAGCCAATGCAGCGTTTATGTATACATGTCTATGCTGTCTCCTGCAGAATTGGCATGAGTCGACTCTTAAGTTATAAATGGAAGAGCCGTTTGGGAGCCGAAAACGTCGACTCATTAAAAAGAGTCAGAATTCGCATCACTTGTTTTGAACTTCTCCCGCTATCTGAATCTGCCACCTCGCCCACAAACATGGACACACTGACCTAGCAGAAACCCACGCTGACTTCGGCTGTTTTTTAAATGTATATAAAGTCTTTAACGTTAAACATTAGATATAATGTTAGATACAATGTTAAAAATAATATTCAGTGCAATACTCAAAACATTAGTCAGGGCTGGTCAGCTTTCTTATTTAGCTAATAAAGTGCCCGTTGGTAAACGCTTTACGTGCTTAACCTGTGCCCTAACTATAAAATTCAAGTTTTAAATATGACTGAAACACCTGAAACAAACTGTTCTTACATAACCTGTAAACACAAGCCACGTCTTAAATGCAACAGCTCTATTTTTAACCGCTGAAATCTCTTCCAACTCGCAAAATCAGATCAAACCACAAGGGGGCGCACTTACACCAAGAGCTCCTATGACTGGTATCATGGGTTGATTGTAAAGAGTGTCAAACGTAAAGAATGCACATCTATACCAAAAGCACCATGCTGCGTGTAACCAGTTCGCAGATATATAAAGAATAAAGGCCAGATCTGTGTCGCACCGTCCCAAGATTCAGCTTAAAGCTCCATTGTCTCTGCAAATCTCTGTGGTTGCAATCAGTGCCTGTATGTCTGGGGAAAATATCAGTCATGCTCAAATATTAACCACCTTCTCATTCCTTGACGTCAAGGGAATTTTCCTGATAGATAATAGAATGTTTGCCTTGAAAGGATTTATGGTCCACATACAAAAACTCTGGGAAGAAATCGACAAAGTATATTGAATGCATTGCATTTTACAGCAGAGATCAGACCATATATATGATGATCTTTTCGGCAAATCAAACTCGCTTGTGTTTAGTCTGGGCCCGAAGCACGCGCCATATGGCAAAACTCGTTAAAGGGACAATATTAATAGTGCGAGCACAACAAGAAAAGCAGATCTCTGGGATTTCTCATGACTAGAAATCCCCTACAGATTACAAACTATTTCGGATATACCGGGGCTTCTCTGGGGTCTCATATCCTTTGCAGTTCTGCAAGATTAAATTGGTAATAACTCTTCTGCATGCCCAGACAGTTTAAAATGGGCTGTTGAAATGGTTCTGAAACGATTTCCATTCTTTCAAGTGAGGTCTTCTATTAGGTTTTCCTTATCTTCATAGAGATTCAGTGTTATATCCATCCTGCTCAGGGTCGCAGGGGATCTGGAGTCTATTACCTGAATTCACACAGTGCAGGCATGTACGGTTAAAGCAGTGGTGTGGGTTTCACTTCAACTTTGGGACATGTGCCAATGGGTATTTAATATGAATATACAGAGTGGTACCTCGGTTCTCGTCGATAATTTTTCCAGACGGCTTGTCGAGGCATTATATGCATTAATGTTCAGACAAATCCATCATAAGTTAAATGTATCATGAACTGAAGGAGAGTGGAGTGCCAAGTAATGACAAGTAATGATAAGTAAATTACTGTTTAAAACACTTACATTGACCTACAGTTGGCCAAAATCATTAACACAAAGTTTATTTTATAATAAGTGTTGAAAAATCTCAGGTAATTTACTGAGTAATGGATTGAAAGTGAAAAGTAAAAGGAAAACACTTACTCTACTGGTGAACTCACGGCGCTAGCATAGCTGCTGTGTTCTGGAGCATTCAATTCCTGTTTGGCATTCGGTTGGCTCATATAAGTAACGTTTTTAGGACCCATGGAGTCTTATTTGCATTAAGAATACAGTACTGTAGATGTGAAAATAAAGAAAAACACAATAAACAAAGTTGAGATCTTCAGAGTGAGAGCTATTGTAAATCTGAATCACTGAATCACCGTGCAGTGAATCGTGAATCATGAATCGAGTTTTGGCTGAAACGAGTCACGCGGCTCGACTCGTACAAGTTTAAGCACGTGCGCCGAGTACCGAGCAAGCGACGGGAACAGAGACAAATTCTTCTAGTCAAAATGTGTCAGGAACCGAATTCGACCACTTTCAAGGTGGTCGAAAACCAAGATACCACTGTAACATGACTTAAAAATAGCAATAATAATTTCAGCCAACTCCAACAGCCAGGAGAAAATGCATAACATTGTTAAATAACGAAACCCTATTAGTACTGTCCTAGTACCGCTGTACATTTACCTTAATGGCCGAGGTCTTAAGAATTATAATATGAAATGAAAATCTGTCTTGTATATGTCTACTTCATGTCTGAATGACAGAAAACTAGTACTAGTCTTAAAAGGCAGAAAACAACACAGCAGCGACATGGTAGGACTGTGGTAGCCTAGCGGTTAAGGTACTGGACTATGAACCAGAAGGTCCAGGGTTCAAATCCCACCTCTGCCAAGCTGCCACTGTTGGGTCCTTGAGCAAGGCCCTTAACCCACAATTGCTTGGATTGTAAGATTGTATCAATTGTATGTCGCTCTGGATAAGGGCGTCTGCTAAATGCTGTAAATGTAATGTAATGTAAGTGTTTCAAGTGTTATAAAACATTCAAAGATAAGAATTACTGTATTGTACAGTACAGTACTAAAGCTTTCATATTGTGTTTTAATTAATATTATTGTTTATTTGCAAAGTAATTAAGCTACGGTAATGTCCAGTTAGCGTCCATTTCGATCAATGTCCTGTTTCACATAATGTAATGCAGACATTAAAAAAGAACATACCTGTATTAATAAATAAAATGTCTGATTAGAAATTTATTGCCCTGCAAAACTCTCAGCAAAGCCATTTTTCGCAGCCATTGCCTTAGTGTCTTAATGGTAAGCTCTCTAATCCCTTCTTTAATTAATCATGAATCCTCACTGGTCATAAATATACCTTTGTATTTGTGTTTATCTTTCCTTCGTTTGCAAGCTATGTAGCGCCTACGCATTTCTATAAAGTTCAGCTATGGGTAAGGAAAAGGGTCAAAATGAAAGAATTTCCATAAGAACCATGTTTGTTACACAATAGCATTCTTGTCGAGGATTTCACACAAAGGCATCTACAAAAGTCTAAGCAGGATTGTGAAATGAGAAGAACAACACTCACTTGGCGTGTATCGATTGTTTCAGCAACGCACATTTCTGCTGCATGTTCTGTCTACCAAATTGACCTTCATCCATTGTTTCGACACTTGTGGGCCCAATGTTAGCAACAGAGGGTGATGCTGTGTTGTGACACATTCGTCTCATAACCAGCATTAATAATCTCTGTCAATTCAGACCACATGTGCGAGGCCTCATTGCCCTCATGCACCGTCATGCATTGCTAAGCCTTGGGCGGCCAACAATCTGTTGCCGGTTCGTGGTTCATCTCACCACAGACCACAGTCAGCTCCATACAGCACTTAGACTATTCGCTTATTGCCTAATACAACCCCAAATCAGAAAAAGTTGGGATAGAATGTAAAAGGCAAATAAAAGGCAAACCCAGTGTTCCTTACATTTACTTTGACTTCTATTTCATTGCAGATGGTACGAACCCAAAGAGATTTCATGTTTTGTCTGCTCAACTTCATTTGTTAATAAACATCCATTCCATTCCTGCAACTCATACCAAAAAAAAAGGACAGTAAAGCATTTACCTCTAATGTTGCCATTCCTTGTCACCACACAAAAAGTGATTTTGTGTTTCATATGTTCTTTTGTCCCGTCCTTCCCAAAAACACGTCTCAAGATGTGGAACAGTACGGGGTCGTCATTGTCGCATTTCAAAGTTCCACACATTCTCTATTGGGGACCGCTCAGGAGAGCACCCGTACCCTCTTCTTCCGCAGCCATGCCTTTGTAAAGTGTGCGGCATGTGGTTTTGAATTGCCTTTCTGAAAAATGCATGGACGTCCCTGGAGAAGATGTCGTCTTGAAGGCAGCTTATGTTGCACCGTGAAGTTTTAAGTGGCATTTGTGAATGTAATTTCATGTTGTAGTGCATGACAAAGGTTTGTAAAGTAATCCCTTGCCCATGTGGTTCTATCATGAATGACAGTTCCTGATGCAGTGCCGTCTGAGGGATCAGAGATCTCGGGTCTGCAGTTTAGGCTTGCACCCTTGGCCTTCATGCACCGAAATTCCTCCAGATTCCTTGAACTGTTTAATGATATTATGCACTGTAGAGGAAGAAATACCAATGCCAATTCCTTCCAATCTTTCTTTGAGAACATTGTTCTTAAACATTAATATTACTTTAATGTTTAATAAATTAATATTCTTGACATAATTTTCTCACACATTTGTGGAGATCCTCTGCCCAAAGACTCCACACATCAGTATTTTTTATTTATTTATGTATTTTTTTACCTCATTACTAGCAATAAATTGCCCTCGCCCCAACTTTTTTGGAATTGGTTGCAGGCCTGAAACGCAGGAATGGATGTTTATTAACAAATGAAATGAAGTTGAACAGACAAAACATGAAATATTTTGGATTCATATCGTCTGCAATGAAATAAAAGTCAAAGTAAATGTAAGAAAAACTGCGTTTTTATATTTGCATTTTTCCCATCCCAAGGTGGTATATACCAGAATTTGGCATGCCATTGTAACAAGATAAAGATATTTGTTATTCAATCAGTGTCCATAATACTGAAACTCCTTGGTCTATATATGTTATACTATAGTATGTAATTTGACAAAAAAAATAGGTCTGTATTAAGGAGGCACCTATCTGCCAGGACCGGTGCGTCATGCAATATTGTACCGTATTTTCCGGGCTATAAAGCGCACCGGGTTATAAGACACAATATCAACGATCGGCTGCTAACGGGTATATTTTCATACATAAAGCGCACCGGGTTATAAGGCGCATTAAATGAAACAAAACTCTTAAGTTCCGTCGGAAGCTCAGTTTGGTCTTTACCTGGTGCAGGGCGTCTTCTTGCTTCCTCCACTTCCGTACCATTGATTCGTTAATGTTGAATTCTCTCGCAGCTGCTCTATGACCATGTTGTACTGCGTGACTGATAGCGTTGTGTTTGAAATACGCTTCGAAAATGAATGAATGAATGCACGTACCCTAATGCTGAAGCACATACCGTATTACTCCGTGATGCTGCGCAACATAGTGGCCGTAAGCTTCGTAACTTACCAAGGCCGTGTAAAAACATTTTGACAGATTTATGAGCGCCGTGTACCATCTACAATCGGTTCTAGGTCAGAAAGCACAACCAGAATTAATTCATACATTAGGCACACCGCATTTTTAGGCGCACTGTCGATTTTTGAGAAAGTTAAAGGATTTTAAGTGCGCCTTATGGTCCGAAAAATACGGTACGTCATCATGTAGATTTGTTTTGATACACTCCGCTAGAGCAATAGCGGAAGGTGAATTCTCAAATGCCCTCAAAATGCTGCACTTTTAGAGAAAATGAAAAGGCTAAATGCAGTATGTGTGGAAATTTGATCTGTAGTAATGATCTGTAGTAAAAACATCTAAAGATGATACTGAGCTTCAGCAGTGTACCGGCTTTGACCGACTGCACTCTACTATCCCAAAAGGAGTCTTAATGTGATAAAAGCTTAACGGGGCTTTTTTTTTCACGTATAGCTTTTTTCGTTCCCATATAAACGTATGATAGGTAAAACACTTTTTACAATTGGTAGTCTTTTTTTTTTTAATTATTACTTTCCCTCTGGATCACATGTTCATCATTTCAGCAGTAGCGATTACTTATAACCACTGATTTAGTAAATTAAGCCACGTTAAGCTTTTTCCTTATAATATGATTAAATGGGAAGAAAAGAGCATAAGGTAAAAATTATTGAAGTTCAAACATTAAGAAATAAAGATATTCTTTATATCTTTTTTCACCATTTTGGAATTGAAACCTCAATCTTGGAATCAGAATCACTTATAAAATGCAACCCTAGGTACACATGTGCTGTACAGTGTGCAAATGTGAATTACTTCATAACAAAGCTAGAACAAGAAAAAAAAAAAAAACACTTACTTTGCTTTGGCCCCGGCATCCTCATAGCCTTTGTTGCAGACGTCATCCAGACCTCCAATCAAATGCTTAAATGAACTGCAAAATTGTAGGAACACACAGAGTAAAGCAGTGTGAGTAATTTCTACTTTGAGAGCCAAATGTATTCCTCACACAACATGCTCTCTATATGTAATAACTGATCAAATGACTATGTACTTGCATTGTCTTTATGTTATGGGCACGGTTGATGAACTCAGTGTTATTGTCACAAATCTTGACAAATGCTCTTATCAAGCAGGACTTCCAAGCTTAAGGACCTTTCTTAAGCAGCATTGCTGGAGTCAGAGTTTAAACTCCCTCTGATTAGTAGTCATCCACCATAACTACTGACCCATTGCTGCTACAATGTGCTTGATATTATTCTTTCTAATGTTAGGAGGATGGAGCTCCCAAATTGTAGGAACATCATGGACGCAAATACAGTGCAGCTTAGGCTGAATAGGTTTTGCACCAGCCTTAAACCAATGCTGTACACGTACAGTACCGACATCAATCTGTGAGGGATACCATGACACTACCACTTCCCAGCTAGAGTGTTACATAGAAGTTTGGACGCCTCTATTCAAATCACATTTTTAAATCAAACAACCCAACACAACATTCCAGGGAAACGCAAATACATGATCCATGTATGATCCATTCCGCATTATGTTCTGTGAAACTTACGAACCCCAGTTACAGCTTCTTACAAATAACCAGTGGAAAGTCATCCATACAAACACCAGTACATTTGTGCAACTGGCACAAAAAAGTCTCTAAACACATCAACTGATTTAGAACAGTCTCTAGTCTCTATTGAATGATGGACTTCTGCTCTTTAACTCCCACCTCTGCTCTGTTCGTGGATCTGCAGCATTAATTTGTTGTTGTGACCAGTGGTTTAA
Source organism: Ancistrus triradiatus (assembly GCA_025084515.1). NCBI lineage: Eukaryota > Metazoa > Chordata > Actinopteri > Siluriformes > Loricariidae > Ancistrus > Ancistrus triradiatus. Next base: position 3,532 of record JAJAGP010003730.1, on the reverse strand, counting down.
AGCCGAAAAGTCTAGAGTTAACAGACTCCAAGATTTTTATTTCCCATTATCATTTATTATAATTTAAGACCCCAGCTGTTAAAGTAAACAGACGTTGATCGGATGGTCATCAAACGGAACATACCTGTATGTGTCTCCTAAATTTAAAAACGCACCATTTAAACAAATTTGCAAAACTTTGGACACCTTTCCAGATGAGCCACAACTTTTGAAGCTTTCGGAATCTACACTAGAAAGCCAAAAGTATGTAAACACCCCTTCTAATTAGTTGTTTCTCTTAATGGTCACAAATATGCAGTATTCAGGCATCAACTCTCCATAGACAAACAGTGGAAGTAGAATGACATGTTGTACATCCACATGGCACTAATTACACCATTGACTGAATTACCTAATCAATAATAATGCAATGATGACATTCTAGCTGAACAGCTGTTTTGAGCAACGCCATTCCCATAGCAATTCCCCTCTACAGCACACGTTCCACAACTTAAATCATTAATTAACAACGTTTGTGTTTGAACCCAGGCGTAGCCGACGGAGAAGTCTCTGAACGAGACGAAGCAAATGATTTTTCCCCATGCTGCTTCCTTGTGGTAATCCCACGAGAGAAATTTATCTTAATATTTACGTGACACTAGGTCCGTGTTATGCGTGGAATTTGTGTCATGTCTCTCCATCGTGAAATCCACCAGATACAACAAACGATGAATCAGAGCAGACATGAGGAATCGCTTATCACCGAGACCGTGGTTTAGCCAGAAAAACACCCAAAATGGGTAACATCTACAAAAATGTGTGGACTGGCGAACTAAAAGGGGCTAGTTAGCCAGAACCACAAGCAAAGTTGGTGACCGCACAAAAATGTGCAAGCCGACTGACTGACAGCAGCATTTAAATGAGCAGAATAAAATAAATATGCTATTCGGGCTGTCTATAACATAAAATAAAATGAATACAACTGAAGGGCAGGTACTAATCTGATGCACGTTATCATCAATAGCTGATATAACCACATGGGAAAGGGATTTTTTTTAATCAAACCTTTATCAAGCACTACAATACAAAGTTACATTCACAAACGCCAATTAAAACATGTACCAATATGACGCTTCATGCTAACCATGTCCAAAGGTGGCTAGACTACTCTGGGCTCTGAACTGGGACTGTGGTAGCCTAGCGGGTAAGGTACTGGACTATGGACCAAAAGGTCGAGGGTTCAAATCCCACCTCTGCCAAGCTGCCACTGTTGGGTCCTTGAGCAAGGCCCTTAGCCCACAATTGCTTGGATTGTAAGACTGTATCAATTGTAAGTCGCTCTGGATAAGGGTGTCTGCTAAATGCTGTAAACATAAATGAAGGCATCTGGGATGGACCATCACATAGTGGAAATGTGTATTGTGCTCCGACCAATTAGTATTACAGATCTCTTTTGGAAGACATGGACCCTGTGTGCTCCGGACCAAAGACAAAAAGGACCATCCAGACTGTTATCAGCAACAAGTCCAAAATCCAAGGTCAGTCATGGTATGGGGTTGGTCAGTGCCCTTGGCAAAGGTCATTTACACTTCTGTGATGGCAGCATTAATGCAGAAAAGTACACTGAGATGATGTTAGAGCAACATAAGCTGCCTTCAAGACGACATCTTTTCCAGCAATGTCCATGCATGTTTCAGTGGCAACAATACAAATTGGCAAATGCTTTACTGTGTTAACAACAAAAAAAATAAATTTATTGGAATGTGTTGTCTGAGATGCTGAAAAGGATATATGGATGTTTATTACCAAATGGAACATAAAATATCTTGGTTCATACTGTATGCAATGAAATAACAGTCAAAGTAAATGTAAGGAACACTGCATTTTTTATTTGCACTTTCCAAACCGTCCCAACTTTCTGATTTGGGGTTGAATCTGTTTTTTTTTTTCATTTAAGACCAAAACAACAGTGACTTAGTACGCGCGCAGCTATAAATCTTAGAAGTAACGCTCCTGCCAGCATCTCCTGACCTCCTCAGTAGCTGTTCTCAGTTCCAGTTGTGGCCCGAGTGTTTTGTTTAACACTAATAAAACTTTCACAGAAGTCTGCTATTTTAATGTAGTCGTCGAACTAGGAGAAGAAATGGATCACAAGGAATAATAAAGATCACTATCTGGAGGCATTTAATAAATCATAATGATGATTACAAATCATTGGTGTAATCCAGATCATTTGTCAGTGACCTTTCCGGAGCAGCTGAAGAAAAACCTGGTCATAAATTGCACTCATGACTACGATGTGCCGTAAATGTCCTTCATTTCCTTTCCCGCTCCAGCCATTTATCACTGTCTGACAATTGCCAAACATCTGGTAACTCTTTTGTTCTTTCTGTAAAACATCTGACTATTTCTTTATTAGGCTTATTTGAGAGCTGTTTTAATAAGGTAACGCTTATTAGTTTCAGACTTGATGCATATCTGATCCTGGTTCAGCTTATTGTTCGGTTTCTGTCAGATGTGCCTGTGGGGTTACATGTCTGCGCAATCTTAGCAAAAATTGGGAAACAATAGACAAATTATATTTTGCTGATATGTTCTTCCAAACAGATTCTTGTAATCTCTGTGTACAAACACCCTCGACCATGACTTCGGCCTCAGGCGCTCTGATTTGCCAGCCTATTAACTCACGCACACCTGTTCCTCGTTCGATTCATTCTTAGGACGCTTAAAACTCTTGGATAACTTTGCTCCTTGCATTCCTAAAGCGCGTTTCTGAGAGCACATCTACTGTTGTTTATCTCTCATTATTGATATCTGCTCGTTTGGCTACGTTTCTTCCATGTTCTTCTGGGTTTCTTTCCATTGTCTCTGGTTTGGGGCTTTTTGGACTGATCTTGACTATGCTTGTGCCAGTGTGTTTTGTACCTCTAAACAAATAAACCTGATTGCCCAATGCCAAACTCCCCTGTTCCATGGTCAGGCATGGCCCAAGCACATAATTAACCCGAGTGTTTGTTATTTATTTGATTAAATTATACATTCACCGATCATTTTATTAGATACACCTCTTTGTTTCTGCAAAGTGCATAGATGCACTTTGAAAATCCACAGTTACAGACTGTAGTCCATCTGTTTCTCTACATACTCTGTTACTCCTCTTTACTCTGTTCTCTAATAGTCAGGACCCCCACACACAACTATTTTAAGTCCAACAGTGACATTGAGGTGTTAAACTCCAGCAGCACTCGTACCAGCACAACACATCAAAACACCACCACCACATCAGTGTCACTGCAGTGCTGAGAATGATCCACCACCCAAATAGTACCTGTGCTGGTTCTGTGGGGGTAATGACCATTAGAGAACAGAGTAAAGGAGATTAACAAATACAGTGCGGCAAAAAAGTATTTAGTCAGCCACTGATTGTGCAAGTTCTCCTACTTAGAAAAATCCAGGAAATCACATTGTAGGATTTTTAAAGAATTTAATTGTACATTATGGTGGAAACTAAGTATTTGGTCAATAAATTTGGTTCAACTCAATACTTTGTAAC